>JAXCGZ010005666.1:327500-333189 GCA_037179515.1 Halocaridina rubra
TGGTTACGGGCCGCGACCCAAATTATTATTATTATTGGAATTATTAATAATGTCGATGGGAACTCTTCCGTTTTGTAGTCTGTGGAGTGCAGTAGGTCAACGCACAGTCAATTTAATTTTATCATTATTTCTGCGAATGCAATGGCGAAGTGTTTAATACATGGGTTTTGGTATAGGATGAAGTGCTGAATTATTATTATTATTATTATTATTATTATTATTATTATTATTATTATTATTATTATTATTATTATTATTATTATTATTATTATGAAATGTCGGTTTCATTTATAAAAAATGAAATTTTGGGTATAGATGTGAAAATTATTATTATTATTACTATTATTATTATTATTATTATTATTATTATTGAGGAGGTATATTCACTGAATCTGCTGAGTTTACAGTCACTACTCGCTTCTCTTTAAGCAGAAATAATTCTCGTGAAAAAAGGAAGTTAAGAGGCTGGTCAGGTTTATCGACCTCACATGAAAGTGTGAAGAAGAAGAGGACATTTAAAATGGCTTTTGCGAAAGAATATAGTCCAGGAGGTTTGTAAAATTTAGCGACTGTATGTGAAATGAGGAAAAGCTGAAAATAATGATGATAAAGAAGAAGAAAATTAGCAATAGTGTTGCTTCCTGGTATTATAATTGTTGGGGACTAGTGAATTTAGCAGTTCAGATATTAATTTTATGCATTCAGAAAATGCAATTAGAATTTCATAATAAAAAAAAAGTAAATTTGGAGTTGTGTAGAAATAAAGATCGATTTTTGCTCAAAGATCATTTGTTGTTGTTGTTGTTACTGTTATGATTATCAATTATAATTGTTTACGTATTAATTTCATGCAATCAGAAAATGCAATTAGACTTTAATATAAAATAATCCAAGTTTTCTTTGGAGAAGAAGCAAGATTAATTAGTACTGCCATATGATTTTTACTTGTTGGGAATGAGTGATTTCATCCATTTAATGATCAATTTTGTGCTGTTCAGAAATAATAATGAATAAAAATGCAAAAATTAAATTAAATAATTACAGTTGAGGTTTTGGAGAAAGTATCAACATTATTTTCATAATACTTTTGTTGTTGTTAATTTTTAGCAGTGTCAGGCCGGTTTCACACCAAAGTGGCACGTCGCACGTGGCATGCCAGTTAAAAACGAACATCCAGAAATATATGAAACCTTTTCACACAGAAGTGGCGTGGCACGTCCCATGTGCCACGTGCGACGAAAAAAAAATCGAACGTGGCACATGGGACGTGTCACGCCACTCCTATGTGAAAGGTTTCATATATTTCAGGATGTTCGTTTTCAAGTGGCATGCCACGTGCGACGTGCCACTTTGGTGTGAAAGCGGCCTTAATTCCATGCCTTCAGATTATGTAATTAGAATTCTTATTGAGAGAGAATAAACATATTATTATTCATTTACAATTTTTATTGTTTATTGAGTCAAGGGTGATTGAATCAGTGATTTATGTTGATTTAACTTTTATACATCAGGAAATAATATGTATGCTTCATGAATATCTTCAAAAATAATATCTCCACAGTCCAAAAACACTTAAACATAATGACTCGATTCGACTTAAGTGAGTCTAGAGGGGGGTTTACACGGTCAAACGGTTCGTCGAACGCGGTTCGACAGACAAGTGTTTAAAGTGATGTTCGAACGCGTGAACGGGGTATTTGGTTGTCGAACACGTTCGACAAACGTGTTCGAAAACCAAATACCCCGTTCACACGTTCGAACATCACTTCAAATACTTGTCTCGAACCGCGTTCGACGAACCGTTTGACCGTGTAAACCCCCCTTAGGACTCACGCTGAGTCTGGAACTCAACTTGAGAGAAATAAAGATGTTCCTAAAAATAGTCACTATGGAGTGAGGGATTGGGAGGTGGTGTGGGTGGGTGGGTGGAAAATAGGCGTGTATATTATTTCGAGTCGGCCATTTGGAGTGCCGTGTATTTCATCAAGTGAGTTAGAAAGTGTGACTAGATAGAGAGGTTGTGATGCTATCGGCGACCCATTATCACCATTTCGTGGTAGTGGTGATTTTGGCGTGATGATGCTATTGTTAGCGCATCATCACCATCTTATGGGTTTAAGGCGTTGATATTGGTGTGATGAAGCTACCGTCGACGCATCATCACCATCTCGTGCATTCAAGGTGGTGGTGATTTTGGTGTGATGATGCTATCGTTAGCGCATCATCACCATCTCAGAGGTTTAAGGCGTTGATATTGGTGTGATGAAGCTACCGTCGACGCATCATCACCATCTCGTGCATTCAAGGTGGTGGTGATTTTGGTGTGATGATGCTATCGTTAGCGCATCATCACCATCTCAGAGGTTTAAGGCGTTGATTCTGGTGTGATGAAGCAATCGTCGGCGCATCATCACCATCTCATACATTCAAGGTGGTGGTGATTTTGGTGTGATGATGCTGTCGAAAGCATCATCATTTGCATTTAAGGTGGGGTTGATGGTGATTCTGGCGTGATGATGCTGTCGAAGGCTCATCATCACAATCTCGTGGTTGTGGTGATTGTTATCGGAGGGAGAAAGAAATTTTTTTTTCTTTTATTTTTTAAATGTCAAATGTACAATATTTACAGTTGTAAAATGATTACAAAATTACATCGGAAAATTCTTTAGTTAATATATTCTGTAATATTACTTGCATAACAAATATTCAAAAACCATTTCAAGTAATTAAATTTACCTTTAATTAAACATTAAGTTTCCCATTCAGTTAGAATGTTTCTTAGTGGCTTCTGGATGTGGAAAGAATACTTAGAGGGAAAAACTGTGGGGGGAAAAGTCCTGAGGAGGAGAAAGAAGTTAAAAGAAGAAGAGGAGGAAAGAGAAATGATTATCTCATTGGATTGGATGGGTGGATTCGGTTTTACGTCACGAACTCCCTTTTCTACTAAGGGCTAGGACGGTTGCCTTCTTACTAAGGACTTGCCTTGGCAGATGTAATCGTTACCCTGAGTGTATGCCCTTACTAACCTCAGTCCGTGACGGGGCGCGAACCCTCGACCTGCCGTCTCAGAGTCGCAGTCATTCCCTTTTATCTGTTTAATCCGCTTCTCTGCGTCTATTTCTTTCATTTATCTCGCTTTTCCAATTCCCATCATTTTAAGACAAGCTTTTATCATTTCGTTTAGATATAAACGTGCCAGACCAGACCAGAGAAACAGAGTTCAAATCCCTCTTATTCGTGGCAGAGGGTGAATTGATTATTAAATCATTGTGAGAATGTTGAAATGACAGTAATGGTGTCTCTCGCTTCCTAGTCATTGCTTAGTTGTTTTATATCTATCTATCTTTCTATATCTATCTATGTATCTATCTATCTGTATGTATATATTAGAGCAAGAATAAACTCTGGATATGCTCTGTAAGGCTATTCTAAGTAATAATAATAATAATAATAATAATAATAATAATAATAATAATAATAATAATAATAATAATAATAATAATTAGACAATGTACAATTACATTGTCAGTTGTAACGAGGAACACAGAGAGAGAGAGGGGGGGGGGAGAGCCTCATCCATCTCTCAGTTATGACAAAAATTTAGCGGAGTTTGAAAAGTGTTCTATATGCTCGCTCGGGAGTAAAAGGTATGGAGAGCAATGGCTTAGTAATCGTATGTGTGATAATGAGTACTATAATCCATCAAGCATGAAGTACTCTGTGCATTATCCTCTTTTCTCATGTTCATATGGGGTCGCTGTTGGAATTACTCTAGAAAATCCTCCTTTTGGATCCGATCTTATGTTTTCATATGCATTTAATTCTGTTAAGTTTTTTATTATTAAGGACGAGCAGTCTTTCTTTCTTCTCAGGGGACCGCCGTAACGTAGTGGTTAAAGTGCTCGCTTGGAAGGTGACTGACCCGCTTTCTAGACCGCATCGGGGGGTTAGGAAAGGCATCTAGATTTAATTCACGACTTCAATCCGTCGGTGTTCACCCTAAAACTTGGAAAAAATTTTCTGTCATCTCAATAAGCTGCTTTTCTTATATTATATGGGGTCGCTGATTTTTCTCTGCTAGCCTCTTGGAGACGAGTGGTTGGCTTTGGATCTAAATTTTAGGCTGGATGACCTTTATGACATCATCATTTCTCCATTTACTCTCATGGAACCCGCACCAAGTTGAGCTGACTTGCTCCTCCAGTGACATTTTTATATTTCAGACTATCTTTATAATTAGACATCACTAGATAGCTTTATTAAGAGGGAGATTGTGGCACTATCATTGGTGTACTCACTAAGGCTACTCATGTAACAGGTTGGTGGCAGGAAGGCATATGTCCACAAATTTTGGAGCCTTAACCATTGTGAATCATAAACCTCCAAGAGGGTAGTGAGATACAGCGACCCCATTTGCAAATATAAATAACTGCTGATACAGATGTAATAACTTGCCAAAAAAAAAAAATGTTTTTCACGTGGAAAATAAAATAGTTGTATTTCAAATGTTTCATAAATTATTTTATCTTTACTATTAATATTATAAGTTGGTCTTGATGGTATTTTCACCCATATGAGGTATGGATTACCTCAGTGGAGCCTCTCCCTATAATAGCTACTCTTTAATCCTAATCGCTACAGGGCACCAATTGAGTAAAGTTCTACATTGCAGTTTCTTCTGTTTTGGGGAATCGAACCTGCGTCTTTGTGTGTGTGTAGAGAGAGAGAGAGAGAGAGAGAGAGAGAGAGAGAGAGAGAGAGAGAGAGAGAGAGAGAGAGAGAGAGAGAGAGAGAGAGAGAGAGCCATATATCATTCATCTTGTTAAGCTTTCTCGCTCCCACACAGGAGGATGCAAGCTTAGATTTCTTATCGTTATTAGACTTTCACACGTATACACACACACGCACACACACACACACGTACACACAGTAATTCAATCACAGGCTTACGATTATTTTATATTCGCCATTTTTATTGTTATTACTCTGTCTTCGTTGTTTTATTGCCTTCATGATATGTTATTTATTTGCGGTATTTTTCACGAAGTTTCAGAAGTAATTGTGATATAGGTGTGCGTGTGTGTGTGTGTGTGTGTGTGTGTGTGTGTGTGTGTGTGTGTGAGAGAGAGAGAGAGAGAGAGAGAGAGAGAGAGAAAATGTATCAGTTACCCAGTTTTTGTCAACTGCTTTTTCCCATATGCAGATGGGGTAACTATATTTCACTGGCCTCTTGGAGACTAGTGATTACTATTGACTTAATAATATACAGCCGGATGCCCATCCTGACACCAAACCTCATTGAGTCCTTTTATTACAATAGCTACTCTTTAATCTCATTGGTTATAGGGAACCACCTATGAATAAAATTTCCACATTACATTTTCTTACCCCCTATGTTTTAGGGATCGAATCTGGGTCTGTTGATCCGGGCATGAGACCAGTACTAACATGAGCTCTCTCTCTCTCTCTCTCTCTCTCTCTCTCTCTCTCTCTCTCTCTCTCTCTCTCTCTCTCTCTCTCCTCTCTCTCTCTCTCTCTCTCTCTCTCTCTCGAGTGTGTCCCGCCATTTTTCGGAAGCGGACGACGACTGAGTAATCTCTACAGTTATTGCTGATTTCTGAGGGTTCTACAGCGCAGTTTGATTCCTCACCGTGGCGAGATTCATAGTAAGATACAGACATCATTTTAG
>JAXCGZ010005667.1:0-120000 GCA_037179515.1 Halocaridina rubra
CATGCTTGATATTACTGTAGCCACTGCTAATAAGAATATTTCTTTAGTGGCTTTTCTCAGCATTTAATGATTGTTCTTTTTGATGTCTATAGTAGAGTAATGCTATGTATCAGTTTCTCAGCTAAGTCCTAAGTATCTTGGAATAATAACCTAGTTGTGTAGACACATACCTTCCATTACCACCCTATTCCTAGGCAGCCCCGACCTGCAAGTTCTGAAAGTCTTTAGATTCTGTCCTCTCAAACAAGTCCCTGTTGCCCATTGAATAGAGATTGCAATCACTTGCAGTTGCAGGGGAGGCAAAGTATAGCCTCAGATTACCAACGTATGGCCACTGTTGGTACCCTGAAGTCATAGGGAACCTTTCTTACAACTGTAGTAGTGACATAGGTTCAAATTTTCATCCCGAGGTCTGCTTCAAAGGTACGTGTGTATGCAGTACTGAAGAGAATCGCTGTGACGTTGCAGGTCTCCTACAAGGGTGGTCTTAGTAAAGATCGGCCCGAAGGTAGGACGAAAAAGCCAGGCTGGAGGGATTTGGAAGATGCATCGATCGCTTCCTCTTTGTCTTGCCTATCTTAGAAAGAAGATAATATGTGGTAGTGTACGAACCTGGGCCTGCAGTGAAGACGGCGGGGGAGTGAAAAAATGAGGACAGAGAAACCGTTTTATAACGCCTAGCAAAAAATTTCATGAGCAAGGGAGGGAAACAAAAGTCGCTAACAGCTTAATAATACTTTATTTCTGTAAAAGAAATGATGAAATCCCAGAAAAAAAGGGAATCCCCATACATGTCCAAACTTTAGTGAAGAGAAAAAAGAAGGGTATGGAAAATCCCTTATTAGTTAATTAAAAGTACCCACGTATTAGAACTGAAAAAAGGGGAAAGAAAATGTCCCCACCGTCTTTGACCACTGTGCTAAAAGACAAATTTATTTCTTTTGTTATTTGTTTTACTAGTTTTAAGATAATTTTAAGCGACAACTCAGAGACTCCTTTAAATATAGTTTTTGAATAAGTGCCTTCGATAAATTGTATGATTTGCACCAATAGTAATAAGTTGTCTTCTGCCTAAATAATATCATTGTTTAGCTTAGATATTATCATCGTTCTGCTTTAGCATTATCATTGTTTGAATCATGATTTAATCTTTGTGTTCATTAAGTTGTCATATTAGTTTGTCTCTGAATAGGAATTGCATATTGAAATGATGAATGTTTTCTGACTTTTCACATCGTAACAAATATTTTGTTTCAGGAGTAGTATTTTAAGGCCTAATTTTAAGACAAATCAATGCCCCATAGTAACGATACGAATTTACCATTTATGTTATTGTCTATCGCATTTTAAATGTTCGTACATACTAATGTTCTACATGATTCATATTTTTACTGTAACTAACCAACTTTTGTAAATCTTTTGAAAAAGGAGAGAAGTAGACACAGTAACGTCATGATCTAAACTAACTTGTGATCTTAATTAATGTTTGATAATGATTAGTTACACACTGAAATCCTAATGATTAAGGTTATTTTTATTTTTTAAATATAGGAATGTTTGTACTAAAGATTGTTTAGTGTTCATAGAACTAGGAATTCTTAGATAATAGCTTAAATAATTCGGCCCCATTTCTATTGTAAACTAATGTTAACTAGGATATGTCCAAGAGCTCTCGAAAAAAATAGCCCATGCTTCGACTGAAATAAAAGATATTTCAGTTTTGGTTGGGAGGGATGTCGCATGACTAAAGTCATGCTGAAGCCAGAATCTGAAACTGTAACAAGTCGTGAAGAGAAACGTGAGAGGCTAGAGGTCAAGGGTGAAATAGAATACTCTCCCAATTGTTTTTCTGCGGTACGGTCAATGTTTGTAGAAAGTGTCAAGGAGATATATGACCGGACCCATGGGACTTAGCATCTGGCATCAAGTACCTGAAGAGGATGGGAAAGGCCAAGAAGTTAGCCATTTCCTAAACCACAAGAAACACAAACATTTGACCCGTACGTATGTACATGCCCTGGAGAGATACCCAATAGCCACGCTCTGACCTGGAGCTTTTCCGTTCTATAGGCCAACTGAAATAGCCCAACCCCCAAGAGGAGGGACCTCTCTTTGAACCTGAAGGCAATTGGCAGAAGTAGATTTAGCGACACGCCCTGCCCTTTGGGGTATTTCAAGCATCCCCATGGCAGCCAGAAGGCAGTCAGAGAGCGACAGTCAGTCAGAATCTTACCCGGGGCACGAATAGATCATAGATTGTGATAGTCATAGGGTGAGGGGCATTGAGGCGTCGAATGTGTTGTACTCTAGAATAAATTAAGATAAAGGAATCACCGCTTGTCCATTCTTACCTTGTACCCGTCTGGTACTAATATTAACGTAGTGAGAAGAATTCATTACGACAGAGCAAGGGACTACTGTATATACAGTAGTTTTCTTTTTCTCTCAGCTGACTTTGTTTATGTTTAGATTTCGTGCAGCACAGTCGATATGTAAAGAAGAGAGAATAATGTTCAGAACCAAGGAATATTAATAATACATACTATAATTTTGAAAATTAGATAAACCCCAAATAGAGTGAGTAAATAAATATTTCATGAGTAAGATACTGTGCCTGAAAAGTGATAAGCATCAGCTGATACGGAAGCGGCAAAACGTTTGCCGATAACGATTCGTTTTCCTGCATCATCCTCCTCTTCTACCGCTCAATGCGATCGGATATTATGAAGATAATGGAAAATATGCATTAAGAGCAAACAAACTTTCGATATAATATCGTCAAGGAAATAGCGTGCGAGGGTGCATCAGCTGATATGGGGGCGGCAAAACATTTGCATCCTCGTGCTCACCCACACCATCAGTGTTGCCAGAATAGAAGAATGAAAGAATTGATAAATACAAGTAAGTTGGTAAGTTCTTTCAAGTACACCATGTTCCTTTTATGCCTGATTTTTTTTATCCACGAAATTGCAATAACGCCCCCAAAAAATAATAGTAAAAAAATTCGACTTTCGCAAATAATGCGCCAAAAAAAAAAAAAAAAATTAATTCATTTTTTACACTTCATCCACGAGTACAAAGAGGATTACGATAAGAAAAGATCATCATCATTATACATTTTATATATATATATATATATATATATATATATATATATATATATATATATATATATATATATATATATATATATATATATATATATATATATATATATATATATATATATATATATATATATATATATATATATATATATATATATATATATATATATATATATATATATATATATATATACAAATAAGCACATTATATATGTGAAAACATGAATCATTTTTTACCCCGACCGGGACTCGAACCTAGGACTTAGGATTACTAAGTCAAGGCGCTACCACTACACCACAGAAGGTTAAAAGGAATCCAACCTTATAGCTTATATCTGCTATACTTAAAAATGAACGCATTCTAACTGAATGCCACTATGTTCATATTACAGATTCCCCAACCTCACTCGTGGCTTCATTTTAGCATTTAATTCAATTCCCAATCTCATTCGGGCCATGAAATACAAATAAGCACATTATATATGTGAAAACATGAATCATTTTTTACCCCGACAGGGACTCGAACCTAGGACTTAGGATTACTAAGTCAAGGCGCTACCACTACACCACAGAAGGTTAAAAGGAATCCAACTTTATAGCTTATATCTGCTATACTTAAAAATGAACGCATTCTAACTGAATGCCACTATGTTCATATTACAGATTCCCCAACCTCACTCGTGGCTTCATTTTAGCATTTAATTCAATTCCCAATCTCATTCGGGCCATGAAATACAAATAAGCACATCATATATGTGCAAACATGAATCATTTTTTACCCCGACCGGGACTCGAATCTAGGACTTAGGATTACTAAGTCAAGGCGCTACCGCTACACCACAGAAGGTTAAAAGGAATCCAAACTTATAGCTTATATCTGCTATACTTAGGAATGAACGCATTCTAACTGAATGCCACTATGTTCATATTACAGATTCCCCAACCTCACTCGTGGCTTCATTTTAGCATTTAATTCAATTCCCAATCTCATTCGGGCCATGAAATACAAATAAGCACATTATATATGTGAAAACATGAATCATTTTTTACCCCGACCGGGACTCGAACATAGGACTTAGGATTACTAAGTCAAGACGCTACCACTACACCACAGAAGGTTAAAAGGAATCCAACTTTATAGCTTATATCTGCTATATTTAGGAATGAACGCATTCTAACTGAATGCCACTATGTTCATATTACAGATTCCCCAACCTCACTCGTGGCTTCATTTTAGCATTTAATTCAATTCCCAATCTCATTCGGGTCATGAAATACAAATAAGCACATTATATATGTGAAAACATGAATAATTTTTTACCGCGACCGGGACTCGAACCTAGGACTTAGGATTACTAAGTCAAGGCGCTACCACTACACCACAGAAGGTTAAAAGGAATCCAACCTTATAGCTTATATCTGCTATACTTAGGAATGAACGCATTCTAACTGAATGCCACTATGTTCATATTACAGATTCCCCAACCTCACTCGTGGCTTCATTTTAGCATTTAATTCAATTCCCAATCTCATTCGGGCCATGAAATACAAATAAGCACATTATATATGTGAAAACATGAATCATATTTTACCCCGACCGGGACTCGAACCTAGGACTTAGGATTACTAAGTCAAGGCGCTACCACTACACCACAGAAGGTTAAAAGGAATCCAACCTTATAGCTTATATCTGCTATACTTAGGAATGAACGCATTCTAACTGAATGCCACTATGTTCATATTACAGATTCCCCAACCTCACTCGTGGCTTCATTTTAGCATTTAATTCAATTCCCAATCTCATTCGGGCCATGAAATACAAATAAGCACATCATATATGTGAAAACATAAATCATTTTTTTTTTACCCCGACCGGGACTCGAACCTAGGACTTAGGATTACTAAGTCAAGGCGCTACCACTACACCACAGAAGGTTAAAAGGAATCCAACCTTATAGCTTATATCTGCTATACTTAGGAATGAACGCATTCTAACTGAATGCCACTATGTTCATATTACAGATTCCCCAACCTCACTCGTGGCTTCATTTTAGCATTTAATTCAATTCCCAATATCATTCGGGCCATGAAATACAAATAAGCACATTATATATGTGAAAACATGAATCATTTTTTACCCCGACCGGGACTCGAGCCTAGGACTTAGGATTACTAAGTCAAGGCGCTACCACTACACCACAGAAGGTTAAAAGGAATCCAACCTTATAGCTTATATCTGCTATACTTAGGAATGAACGCATTCTAACTGAATGCCACTATGTTCATATTACAGATTCCCCAACCTCACTCGTGGCTTCATTTTAGCATTTAATTCAATTCCCAATCTCATTCGGGACATGAAATACAAATAAGCACATTATATATGTGAAAACATGAATCATTTTTTACCCCGACCGGGACTCGAACCTAGGACTTAGGATTACTAAGTCAAGGCGCTACCACTACACCACAGAAGGTTAAAAGGAATCCAACCTTATAGCTTATATCTGCTATACTTAGGAATGAACGCATTCTAACTGAATGCCACTATGTTCATATTACAGATTCCCCAACCTCACTCGTGGCTTCATTTTGGCATTTAATTCAATTCCCAATCTCATTCGGGCCATGAAATACAAATAAGCACATTATATATGTGAAAACATGAATCATTTTTTACCCCGACCGGGACTCGAACCTAGGACTTAGGATTACTAAGTCAAGGCGCTACCACTACACCACAGAAGGTTAAAAGGAATCCAACCTTATAGCTTATATCTGCTATACTTAGGAATGAACGCATTCTAACTGAATGCCACTATGTTCATATTACAGATTCCCCAACCTCACTCTTGGCTTCATTTTAGCATTTAATTCAATTCCCAATCTCATTCAGGCCATGAAATACAAATAAGCACATTATATGTGTGAAAACCTGAATCATTTTTTACCCCGACCGGGACTCGAACCTAGGACTTAGGATTACTAAGTCAAGGCATTACCACTACACCACAGAAGGTTAAAAGGAATCCAACCTTATAGCTTATATCTGTTATACTTAGGAATGAACGCATTCTAACTGAATGCCACTATGTTCATATTACAGATTCCCCAACCTCACTCGTGGCTTCATTTTAGCATTTAATTCAATTCCCAATCTCATTCGGGCCATGAAATACAAATAAGCACATTATATATGTGAAAACATGAATCATTTTTTAACCCAACCGGGACTCGAACCTAGGACTTAGGAATACTAAGTCAAGGCGCTACCACTACACCACAGAAGGTTAAAAGGAATCCAAACTTATAGCTTATATCTGCTATACTTAGGAATGAATGCATTCTAACTGAATGCCACTATGTTCATATTACAGATTCCCCAACCTCACTCGTGGCTTCATTTTAGCATTTAATTCAATTCCCAATCTCATTCGGGCCATGAAATACAAATAAGCACATTATATATGTGAAAACATGAATCATTTTTTACCCCGACCGGGACTCGAACCTAGAACTTAGGATTACTAAGTCAATGCGCTACCACTACACCACAAAAGGTTAAAAGGAATCCAACCTTATAGCTTATATCTGTTATACTTAGGAATGAACGCATTCTAACTGAATGCCACTATGTTCATATTACAGATTCCCCAACCTCACTCGTGGCTTCATTTTAGCATTTAATTCAATTCCCAATCTCATTCGGGTCATGAAATACAAATTAGCACATTATATATGTGAAAAAATGAATCATTTTTTACCCCGACCGGGACTCGAACCTAGGACTTAGGATTACTAAGTCAAGGCGCTACCACTATACCACAGAAGGTTAAAAGGAATCCAACCTTATAGCTTATATCTGCTATACTTAGGAATGAAAGCATTCTAACTGAATGCCACAATATTCATATTACAGATTCCCCAACCTCACTCGTGGCTTCATTTTAGCATTTAATTCAATTCCCAATCTCATTGAACATAGTGGCATTCAGTTAGAATGCGTTCATTCCTAAGTATAGCAGATATAAGCTATAAGGTTGGATTCCTTTTAACCTTCTGTGGTGTAGTGGTAGCGCCTTGACTTAGTAATCCTAAGTCCTAGGTTCGAGTCCCAGTCGGGGTAAAAAATGATTCATGTTTTCACATATATAATGTGCTTATTTGTATTTCATGGCCCGAATGAGATTGGGAATTGAATTAAATGCTAAAATGAAGCCACGAGTGAGGTTGGGGAATCTGTAATATGAACATAGTGGCATTCACTTAGAATGCGTTCATTCCTAAGTATAGCAGATATAAGCTATAAGGTTGGATTCCTTTTAACCTTCTGTGGTGTAGTGGTAGCGCCTTGACTTAGTAATCCTAAGTCCTAGGTTCGAGTCCCGGTCGCGGTAAAAAATTATTCATGTTTTCACATATATAATGTGCTTATTTGTATTTCATGGCCCGAATGAGATTGGGAATTGAATTAAATGCTAAAATGAAGCCACGAGTGAGGTTGGGGAATCTGTAATATGAACATAGTGGCATTCAGTTAGAATGCGTTCATTCCTAAGTATAGCAGATATAAGCTATAAGGTTGGATTCCTTTTAACCTTCTGTGGTATAGTGGTAGCGCCTTGACTTAGTAATCCTAAGTCCTAGGTTCGAGTCCCGGTCGAGGTAAAATATGATTCATGTTTTCACATATATAATGTGCTTATTTGTATTTCATGGCCCGAATGAGATTGGGAATTGAATTAAATGCTAAAATGAAGCCACGAGTGAGGTTGGGGAATCTGTAATATGAACATAGTGGCATTCAGTTAGAATGCGTTCATTCCTAAGTATAGCAGATATAAGCTATAAGGTTGGATTCCTTTTAACCTTCTGTGGTGTAGTGGTAGCACCTTGACTTAGTAATCCTAAGTCCTAGGTTCGAGTCCCGGTCGGGGTAAAAAAAATGATTCATGTTTTCACATATATAATGTGCTTATTTATATTTCATGGCCCGAATGAGATTGGGAATTGAATTAAATGCTAAAATGAAGCCACGACTGAAGTTGGGGAATCTGTAATATGAACATAGTGGCATTCAGTTAGAATGCGTTCATTCCTAAGTATAGCAGATATAAGCTATAGTTGGATTCCTTTTAACCTTCTGTGGTGTAGTGGTAGCGCCTTGACTTAGTAATCCTAAGTCCTAGGTTCGAGTCCCGGTCGGGGTAAAAAATGATTCATGTTTTCACATATATAATGTGCTTATTTGTATTTCATGGCCCGAAAGAGATTGGGAATTGAATTAAATGCTAAAATGAAGCCACGAGTGAGGTTGGGGAATCTGTAATATAAACATAGTGGCATTCAGTTAGAATGCGTTCATTCCTAGGAATAGCAGATATAAGCTATAAGGTTGGATTCCTTTTAACCTTCTGTGGTGTAGTGGTAGCGCCTTGACTTAGTAATCCTAAGTCCTAGGTTCGAGTCCCGGTCGGGGTAAAAAAAATGATTCGTTTTCACATATATAATGTGCTTATTTGTATTTCATGGCCCGAATGAGATTGGGAATTGAATTAAATGCTAAAATGAAGCCACGAGTGAGGTAGGGGAATCTGTAATATGAACATAGTGGCATTCAGTTAGAATGCGTTCATTCCTAAGTATAGCAGATATAAGCTATAAGGTTGGATTCCTTTTAACCTTCTGTGGTGTAGTGGTAGCGCCTTGACTTAGTAATCCTAAGTCCTAGGTTCGAGTCCCGGTCGGGGTAAAAAATGAATCATGTTTTCACATATATAATGTGCTTATTTGTATTTCATGGCCCGAATGAGATTGGGAATTGAATTACATGCTAAAATGAAGCCACGAGTGAGGTTGGGGAATCTGTAATATGAACATAGTGGCATTCAGTTAGAATGCATTCATTCCTAAGTATAGCAGATATAAGCTATAAGGTTGGATTCCTTTTAACCTTCTGTGGTGTAGTGGTAGCGCCTTGACTTAGTAATCCTAAGTCCTAGGTTCGAGTCCCGGTCGGGGTAAAAAATGATTCATGTTTTCACATATATAATGTGCTTATTTGTATTTCATGGCCCGAATGAGATTGGGAATTGAATTAAATGCTAAAATGAAGCCACGAGTGAGGTTGGGGAATCTGTAATATGAACATAGTGGCATTCAGTTAGAATGCGTTCATTCCTAAGTATAGCAGATATAAGCTATAAGGTTGGATTCCTTTTAACCTTCTGTGGTGTAGTGGTAGCGCCTTGACTTAGTAATCCTAAGTCCTAGGTTCGAGTCCCGGTCGGGGTAAAAAAAAATGATTCATGTTTTCACATATATAATGAGCTTATTTGTATTTCATGGCCCGAATGAGATTGGGAATTGAATTAAACGCTAAAATGAAGCCACGAGTGAGGTTGGGGAATCTGTAATATGAACATAGTGGCATTCAGTTAGAATGCATTCATTCCTAAGTATAGCAGATATAAGCTATAAGGTTGGATTCCTTTTAACCTTCTGTGGTGTAGTGGTAGCGCCTTGACTTAGTAATCCTAAGTCCTAGGTTTGAGCCCCGGTCGGGGTAAAAAAATGATTCATGTTTTCACATATATAATGTGCTTATTTGTATTTCATGGCCCGAATGAGATTGGGAATTGAATTAAATGCTAAAATGAAGCCAAGAGTGAGGTTGGGGAATCTGTAATATGAACATAGTGGCATTCAGTTAGAATGCGTTCATTCCTAAGTATAGCAGATATAAGCTATAAGGTTGGATTCCTTTTAACCTTCTGTGGTGTAGTGGTAGCGCCTTGACTTAGTAATCCTAAGTCCTAGGTTCGAGTCCCGGTCGGGGTAAAAAATGATTCATGTTTTCACATATATAATGTGCTTATTTGTATTTCATGGCCCGAATGAGATTGGGAATTGAATTAAATGCTAAAATGAAACCACGAGTGCGGTTGGGGAATCTGTAATATGAACATAGTGGCATTCAGTTAGAATGTGTTCATTCCTAAGTATAGCAGATATAAGCTATAAGATTGGATTCCTTTTAACCTTCTGTGGTGTAGTGGTAGCGCCTTGACTTAGTAATCCTAAGTCCTAGGTTCAAGTCCCGGTCAGGGTAAAAAAAAAAAAAAAAAAATGATTCATATATATATATATATAAATATATATATATATATATATATATATATATATATATATATATATATATATATATATATATATATATATATATATATATATATATATATATATATATATACAGTGATCCCTTGCTATATCGCGAATTCACTGTATCGCGTTTTTTTGGGGGGGGGAAAGTTTTTTATTTTATTATTATTGTGACACCAGGCTGGGCCAAAAAATTATACAATAAAACAGCATTTATCAGGCTGTAAAGAGAAACAGAGATGGAGAGTGTAATGATCTGTCAGATGTAAAGGGATTATAAAAGATGTGTAATGAATCTCCAGCTCTCTGCTGGGTTTTAATATATCTCTGCATTACTTTCTGATGTCTATCCCAAGAATTCTCCTTAGATATTATTATTATTATTGGCAACAATAATTTTCCTTTGATTATCATTGTGGAGATTATCATCATCATCGTTATTATTATTATTATTGTTATTATTATTATTATATTAAGGGCTCATCATTGTACATCTGTTGGTTTATTTACTTTAATAACTGTGTACAGTGTCCCTCCCTAGTTGGCTGGGACAAAGAGAGTGTGGGGGGTTGGGTAGAACAGAATGTGTGAGAGAGAGAGAGAGAGAGAGAGAGAGAGAGAGAGAGAGAGAGAGAGAGAGAGAGAGAGAGAGAGAGAGAGAGAGAGAGAGAGAGAGAGAGAGAGAGAGAGAGAGAGAGAGAGAGAGAGAGAGAGAGAGAGAGAGAGAGAGAGAGAGAGAGAGAGAGAGAGAGAGAGAGAGAGAGAGAGAGAGAGAGAGAGAGAGAGAGAGAGAGAGAGAGAGAGAGAGAGAGAGAGAGAGAGAGAGAGAGAGAGAGAGAGAGAGAGAGAGAGAGTCTTTAATTAACTCTTGTTCATTCAACCAAAAACTACATTATCTATTGTAAAAATAATGGTTTAATTACAAATTCGTAATAATAATGATATTAATAATAATAATAATAATAATAATAATAATAATAATTATACTCTCCACAATCATCATGAAAGGAACATTTTTGTTAATAATAATAATAATAATAATAATAATAATAATAATAATAATAATAAGATCTAAGGAGAATTTTTGGAATAGACATCATGAGAGTAATGCTGAAGTATATTAAAACCCAGCAGAGAGCTGGATATTCATTACACATCTTTTATAATCCCTTCACATCTGACAGGTCATTCCAAGGGTGATAATTAATAAAGTTTTAAAAATTCATGATCAAGCCAGAACTCGTAATGGGTAATGGATTTAAGCTTGATAAATTTAGGTTCAGAAGGGAAATTGGTGAAAATTGGCTTGGTAATACCGTAGATTCCTAGTAGGATAATAAATGTATATAATATATATATATATATATATATATATATATATATATTATATATATATATATATATATATATATATATATATATATATATATATATATATATATATATATATATATATAATGATGATCATGATCTTTACTAATCGTAATCCTCTTTGTACTCGTGGAAGTAGTGTAAAAAAAAAGGGGGGGAATTTTTTTTTTTTTTTTAAGGTGTTCCTACTTCGCGGAAATTCACCTATCACGATGGGTCCCGGAACCTAACCCTCGCGATAAACGAGGGATCACTGTATATATATATATATATATATATATATATATATATATATATATATATATATATATATATATATATATATATATATATAGTAATCCCCCCCTTATCGCGGTAGTTCGGTTCCAGGACCCGGCACGAGACAGGAAAACCGCGAAGTGGGAACAACTTAATTTTTTTTTTTTTTTTTTTAAGATGATTATGACACCAGGACAGGCCAAAAATGATAAGTAAAACGGCCTTTATCAGGCTGTAAAGAGAAAGAGAGATGGAGAGTGTAATGACCTGTCAGATGTAAAGGGATTATAAAAGATGTGTAATGAATATCCAGCTCTCTGCTGGGTTTACTATACCTCTGCATTACTTTCATGATGTCTATTCTAAAAATTCTCCTTAGATCTTATTATAATTATTATTATTATTATTATTATTATTATTATTATTATTATTGACAACAATAATTTTCCTTTGATGATGATTGGGAAGATTATTATTATTATTATTATGATCATTATTATTATTATTATTATCATCATTATTATTACGAATTCGTAATTAAACCATTATTTTTACAATAAATAATGTAGTTTTGGTTGAATGAACAAGTTACTTAAAGATTCTCTCTCTCTCTCTCTCTCTCTCTCTCTCTCTCTCTCTCTCTCTCTCTCTCTCTCTCTCTCTCTCTCTCTCTCTCTCCAACATTCTATTCTATCCAACCCCCCACACTCTCTTTGTCCCAGCCAACTAGGGAGGGGCACTTTACACAGTTATTAAAAGTAAATAAACCAACAGATGTACAAACAATGCTAAGGCCTTAATAATAACAATAATGATGATGATGATGATGATGATAATAATCTCCACAATCATCATCAAAGGAAAATCATTGTTGCCAATGATAATAATAATAATAATAATAATAATATCTAAGAATTTTTGGAATAGACATCTTGAAAGTATTGCAGAGGTATATTAAAACCCAGCAGAGAGCTGAATATTCATTACACATCTTTTATAATCCCTTCACATTTGACAGGTTATTACACTCTCCATCTCTGTTTCTCTTTACAACCTGATAAAGTCTGTTTTATTTTATAATTTTTTGGCCCATCCTGGTGTCACAATAATCTTAAATTTTTTTAATATATATATATATATATATATATATATATATATATATATATATATATATATATATATATATATATATATATATTTTTTTTTTTTTTTTTTTTTTTTTTGGGGGGGGGGGGCCCAAAAAAAACCATAATACAGTGAAAACGCTAACCAAGAAACGCGATACAGCGGAGGATCACTGTGTATATATATATACACCTTGTTCCGTTTATACACGATTTTTTTATACGCGAAATTGCAATAACGCCCCCCAAAAATAATAGTAAAAAACTCGGATTTCGCGAATAACGCACCCCCTCCATTTTTTTTTTTAAAGATTATTGTGACACTAGGATGGACCAAAAAATTATAAAATAAAACAGCCTTTATCAGGCTGTAAAGAGAAACAGATGGAGAGTGTAATGACCTGTCAGATGTGAAGCGATTATAAAAGATGTGTAATGAATATCCAGCTCTCTCCTGGGTTTTAATATACGTCTGCATTACTCTCATGATGTCTATTCTAAAAATTCTCCTTAGATCTTATTATCATTATTAATATTATTATTATTATTATTATTATTATTTTTAACAATAATTTTCCTTTGATGATGATTGTGGAGATTATTATTATTATTATTATTATTAATATCATTATTATTACGAATTTGTAATTAAAACATTATTTTTACAATAAATAATGTAGTTTTGGTTGAATGAACAATAGTTAATTAAAGATGTCTCTCTCTTTCTCTCTCCAACATTCTATTCTACCCAATAGGGTGGGTGTATATATAATGCATAGTGATGATGATCTTTTCTTATCGTAATCCTCTTTGTACTGGTGGAAGAAGCTTCCGCGGGCAATTATTTACTATATTAAAAAAAAATTATAATAATAATAATATAGTAAATAAGCACCCGTAGAGGCTTCTTCCACCAGTACAAAGAGGATTACGATAAGAAAAGATCATCATCATTATACAATATATATACACCCACCCTACCTATGTCATATGTCTATCTAATCTACATTTGAAGGTGTCTAAGGTATTGGCATTTATTATCCTACTTGGAATACTCTACGGTATTACCAAGCCAATTTTCACCAATTTCCCTTCTGAACCTAAATTTATCAAGATTAAATCCATTACCCATTACGAGTTCTGGTTTGATCATAAATTTTTAAGACTTTATTAATATCACCCTTCTTAATGCCTATAAACCACTTATAAACCTCAATCATATCCCCCCTAACTCTGTGCCTCTCTAGAGAATGTAGATTTAGTTTTTTTAATGTCATATGGTAGATTTAGGCATTGCATAATTAATTTTGTTTTTCGATTTTTAGTCTTGCTTTGGTTATTTATAATTCTTATTTTATCTTTGCATACATTTGCAGATAGAGGTTCGTTCTCCTGCATCTTCCTCCTCTTCTACCACATAAGTTACTTGCTCACTGCCACCATGCATGATCCAGTGCACTGTATAACTGTTGCCCACTGCATAATAGAGTAAAGTATAGTAATGTATGTTAATTTCTAGCTGTAAAGTGAATATAAATATATTTTGTATACTCTTAAAAATAGATACAGGGTTTTCTGTTTTTCTATGTAGTAATAAAATATGTTTTTTACTTATCTCATATCTTTGGCATGGCGTGTCTATGTAAGGTTTGGAACGTATCTATGCCCTTTATCATTGTTTCCTATGGAAAATAACTCGTTTTTTCACGCGATTTTCCATTTACCCGACACTTCTGAGAACCTATCTAGGCGTTATTCTGAAAACTAGGTGTATATATATATATATATATATATATATATATATATATATATATATATATATATATATATATATATATATATATTGGCATTTATTATCCTACTAGGAATCCTGTTCCATGCATCAGATACTCTACGGTATTACCAAGCCAATTTTCACCAATTTCCCTTCTGAACCTAAATTTATCAAGCTAAAATCCATTACCCATTAAGAGTTCTGGTTTGATCATGAATTTTTTAAACTTTATTAAATATCACCCTTGTCATGACCTGTCAGATGTGAAGGGATTATAAAAGATGAGTAATGAATATCCAGCTCTCTGCTGGGTTTTAATATACCTCTGCATTACTTTCAGGATGTCTATTCCAAAAATTCTCCTTAGATCTTATTATTATTATTATTATTATTATTATTGTTATTATTATTATTATTATTATTAACAATAATTTTCCTTTGATGATGATCGTGGAGATTATTATTATTATTATTATTATTATTATTATTATTATTATTATTATTATTATTATTATTATTATCATTATTATTACGAATTTGTAATTAAACCATCATTTTTACAATAAATAATGTAGTTTTGGTTGAATGAACAAGAGTTAATTAAAGATGTCTCTCTCTCTCTCTCTCTCTCTCTCCAACATTCTATTCTACCCAACCCCCCACACTCTCTTTGTCCCAGCCAACTAGGGAGGGGCACTGTACACAGTTATTAAAGCAAATAAACCAACAGATGTACAAACAATAATGAGCCCTTAATAATAATAATAATAATAATAATAATAATAATAATGATAATAATCTCCACAATCATCATCAAAGGAAAATTATTGTTAAAAATAATAATAATAATAATAATAATAATAATAAGAAGAAGAAGAAGAAGAAGAAGATCTAAGGAGAATTACTGGAATAGAAATCATGAAAGTAATGCAGAGGTATATTAAAACCCAGCAGAGAGCTGGATATTCATTACACATCTTTTATAATCCCTTCACATCTGACAGGCCATTACACTCTCCATCTCTGTTTCTCTTTACAGCTTGATAAAGGCTGTTTTATTTAATAATTTTTTGGCCCATCCTGGTGTCACAATAAGCTTTTTTTTTCTCTTTTTTTTTTCAAAAATGAAAAAAAAATCCGCGATACAGTGAATCCGCGATAGGTGAACCGCAAAATAGCGAGGGATTACTGTATACATATTTCCACTTTCCCTTATGTTTATGTATGTTTCCTATGAAGGTTTGATTTGAAATGAATGTAAATAAGTCGTACAAATCAACTTGTGTACTGTGTTGGTGTGAAATATAGAATACTAGCAACAATGGGGTGGTTTGTCCTCATCCTCCAGAACTCAGCAATCGTAATATTATAATATGAAACATAAATAAACTTTGCAGCATCCTCTTTATTTCCTGTTTATTCAAAGAAAGAACTGTAAATACCAAATATTAACCTGGGAGGTATCGACCAGCTTGCCTCATGACCCACACAGGAACGACATCTACTTCTTCACCTCTCGCTACGCGGAGAAGACGATTATTTTTCATCGCTGGAAATTCCTCCTGCAAACACAAAATAGAATATGTTAGCTATATTTTCTATCTATACAGCTCTGGGTAGTTGAGCAATAAATATTTAACATTCTACCAACCAAGAACCTACTTTATCATTAAAATTTGGTCACCACTGACATTAAGAGAGTGGTACATGCTCCGTCAAAAACATTCTATTACAAGTCCTGCGGAGATAGCACTCAAGGCTGAGCATCATCTACCAAAATTCAACTACAAACACCTCTCTTGAAATAGAGTACCTACTCCTCATAAAAAATAAAAATTATTTTCAGGTCTTCACCCACTATGATGAGCAAGTGAACCACTTGCTCATCATGGATGATGCAGCTTATTAAGCATTTTGCATAATCCTGTGGAATTGTGTGAAAATTTCCTTTCAATAAGAATGATACATAAAAGTAGGCCTCTCAATGCTTCTCTACTAAGATAAAAAAGGCCGAACACTTGATATTTAAGAATTGCTTTTGACAAATAGTTTCATTAATAAATTGCAATCCTTCAGTAATTACTCTATTACATGTCATCAAATGCATAAAAGTTACTGATGGCTCTCTCTCTCTCTCTCTCTCTCTCTCTCACACACACGCACAATTTATGAAACTAAGGTTAATAATTTAGTACTCGGCTATTAATTATTTATCTATTATATATATTACTATCTTGATAGGCAGAGTGTAGCCTCTTGCTCCAATGTTGCTTTATCTAAATAGTTTTCATACAGAGCACGAAAAGTAAGCCATATTTTACCTAAAATAAGTAGGCATACATGAGAGCCTAAATAAATTTGTGAGAGCATACTGTAAGGAGACCCTTCAAAAGCAGATGTCAGGTGATTAATAACTGCACTGATACAAGACTCACAATCAGTCAAGACAGTAGCTCTCTCTTTTTTAGTATGATTTCATATTCTCCCTTTTATTTTGGATGCATATTCTTGATTATTTGACATTTTTGTTTTAAAGGATCCCATTTCATTACTTTTCTGATTCATATCATATGTATTTCGGGTAGTTTACAGTTTAGCGCGGCATGCCACTCAACGACCTCATCCCTCCACTCAGGTAAGTAGTTCGACTGAAGGTCAGGTAAATATTTTTAGTTAGAATAGTAAGATGGGGGGTCCCCGGGGGGCAAAGCCCCCCTGGCTAAGAGGTCAGGTAAGTATTTTTAGTTAGGATAGTAAAATATTGTTTCATATGCCTATTATCACCATTTTTGTTGTGTGTTCATCCGCCAGTTCTCTAGTCAGAGCCTATCGCCATCTATTGGTAGGTTTTGAACATTGGTATGCCCCGCTAAACTGTAGGTGTCCCTGTATTTCAAAGTAACAGGATACACCATGCTTCTAAGATTGCCCACATTTGCCTAGTATAATTTAGGTTCCTTATCAACTTAAAAATCTAACATTGTAATATTGCAAATGTTTATCTGAGCTGTGGTATTTGCATTGAAAATTATCATGCATTTCTCAGTTATGTGAACACAAATTGTACAGTCTACCAACTCTAGCAATCACTTACATAGCTAAATGAATACACCCACTGGCTCAATTTTATCATGGATCCTTTTATACCTATCTCTCCAATACTACTGAGTTGGAATTGCTACTTCTAGCTACTCTTACTGAGTGAGTGAAACAGAGACAACCCTGAAGACAGTCTTGACAGTATGCATGGAAAAACAGAATAATGACTGACAAAAACTATATAAGGTAGGTAATGATCAATTCTCCAAAATAATTTTAAAGCAGAAAGTGACTGGAAAAAAAAAAACTCCAAGTAGACTTAAAGCTATGAGATGGTAATTCCATCTCACTGGTTTTATTTACTTGGAATTTCTTTCTTTTTCTCAATAACTTCCTGCTTTATATTGTACTTTGCAAAACTGATCATAACCTACCTTATATAGTTTTGTCTGAGTCATTGTTCTGTATTCCCATGCATACTATCAAGAATATCTCTCAAGGGTTGTCTCTGTTGCATGTGGGATTGTCTAGTTCAGTTAAGAATAATTGGAAGTAACACTTCCAGCTTTATAACATTGGAGAGAAAGATATAAAAGGTTCCATGACAAAATTGAGCCTGCGGGTGAATTCGTTTAGCTATGTATCTGATCGCTTGAGTTGGGTAACTGTAAAACTGAGGAATGCATGATAGAAATAGCATGTAAGAGGTTATAATTGTCTGAGTCATTGTTCTGTATTCCCATGCATACTATCAAGAATATCTCTCAAGGGTTGTCTCTGCTGCATGTGGGATTGTCTAGTTCAGTTAAGAATAAATGGAAGTAACACTTCCAGCTTTATAACATTGGAGAGAAAGATATAAAAGGTTGCATGACAAAACTGAGCCTGCGGGTGAATTCGTTTAGCTATGTATCTGATCGCTTGAGTTAGGTAACTGTAAAACTGAGGAATGCATGATAGAAATAGCATGTAAGAGGTTATAATCTGGTGATAATAATTTTCTATACATAAGCATACTCCAAAGAAGCTAGGAGAAACAAAAGCAGAATGAAAACACTTAATGAATACTGAGAAAGCACATACAAAAGATACCAACTATTTGGAATTACAATTGGAAGTTAGCTGATCTCTCAGAGAAATGACTGCAGGTGTACAAGTTCCATAATTTGACTACATAATGCAGTTTTCGGTTCATGCTGCTAAAAAAAAAAAAAAAAAAAAAAAAAAAAAAAAAAAAAAAAAAAAAAAGAGAGAGAGAGAGAGAGAGAGAGAGAGAGAGAGAGAGAGAGAGAGAGAGAGAGAGAGAGAGAGAGAGAGAGAGAGAGAGAGAGAGAGAGAGACAACTGAAAAAAACAGCTAAATTCTGTTGTAAGGTTCCAATACAAAAATAAGGAAGTTACAATGGCTAATGGACACTTCATCTTACAAAAAAGAAATTATCTTAAATATGGTGTATCAAAAAGATTAATACTAATAAACTATTATAATATGGCCACAAGGGTAAAGTAAGAAATTTAAAAAAAAAAATAGAGCAAATTGCAAATAGACGTGGGAAGCCCTCGTGATGAACAATAATGATAATCATACATCTTATTCTTCTTTTTCTCCTCCATTTCAATTCTCATGACTTTCATCCAACTGAACTCCTCTTTGATATAGACAAAAATTCGCTGACAATTGCCCATAACCTTCAACTAGTAGCATTTCATCTATTATGCTTTGATAGCAAGTGTGCCTGAATGATACTATGCATAATTATACACAATTCCTTTAATTCATTGAGATACTTCCACCCTTTAGGTTCCACTCACATAAATTAAGAGCAACGTAAATCACATTTCTCTTTCACTTTTAGAGGCATTTGCAAAACTTTTCTCAAATCACAAAATTCCAAACTTAAATAATTTACTGACTATATACATTCTAGACATAAGAGCTACATAGGGAAAAGTTTTTGCCATTACAAAAGACTTTGCTGACTAAACGATTATTCAGATATAAAGTTCACATACCTCTTGATATACAGTGTTACCCCGGTTGGTTCGCGTTCTCACTCTATCGCGTTTTTTTTTTTTTGGATAAATTATTATTTTATTTCATGGGTATACGCAAAAATATTAAAATATTGAAAAAAAACATTTTCAGTATTTTCATTTTTTTTTTAAATTTACGTTGCGTCCTGTTATTTATAATGTAAAGGGTATTTTTTTAACAGTGCAGGGAGGGTTTATACAGTTCGTAAACGAAAAAATAATTGTAAATGAGTATGTGTCACGTCATCATCACCTCATTCATGGTAATTTTATCTATCACTTTCATAAAAATTTACGTTGCTTGCTGTTATTTATAATGTAAAGGGTGTTTTTTTAACAGTGCAGGGAGGGTTTATACAGTACGTAAACGAAAAAATAATTGTAAATGAGTATGTATGTCACGTCATTATCACCTCATTCACCGTAATTTTATCTATCACTTTCATAAAAATTTACGTTGCTTGCTGTTATTTATAATGTAAAGGGTCTTTTTTTAACAGTGCAGGGATGATTTATACAGTACGTAAACGAAAAAATAATTGTAAATGAGTATGTATGTCACGTCATTATCACCTCATTCACCGTAATTTTATCTATCACTTTCATAAAAATTTACGTTGCTTGCTGTTATTTATAATGTAAAGGGTGTTTCTTTAACAGTGAAGGGAGGGTTTATACAGTACGTAAACGAAAAAATAATTGTAAATGAGTATGTATGTCACGTCATTATCACCTCATTCACCGTAATTTTATCTATCACTTTCATAAAAATTTACGTTGCTTGCTGTTATTTATAATGAAAAGGGTGTGTTTTTAACAGTGCAGGGATGGTTTATACAGTACGTAAACAAAAAAATAATTGTAAATGAGTATGTATGTCACGTCATTATCACCTCATTCACCGTAATTTTATCTATCACTTTCATAAAAATTTACGTTGCTTGCTGTTATTTATAATGTAAAGCAGGAGTGTGCAACCTTTTTTCCCAAAGGGCCACTAGTCACGACTCTGTTGGTACGGAGGGCCACATGACCTTACTATTTCATGCTATTTACTACGATCGAAGACATATTATGTGAGATTATACTAATAAAGATAGATAATTAGTTTGTTACTGATTTTATTTAAATTGGGATCACAAAAATAAGAATTGTGTGAAACAAAAGTATTTTCCTTACTATAAATGAGCAAATGAAAGGCTACCGTACCCTATTATTATAATGTACAAACATAAATAATTATTTATTATTGGTTAACTGGGATCATTAACATAAGAATTATCAAACACAGACATTTTCCTAATCATTAATGAGCAAATGAAAGGCTACCCTAGTGAGATGGTTGATTTTGCATTTGGGACACCGACTCATCAATATCAGGCTGTATGGATAATGTGGCTACACGCAGGGTATATTCCAAATGTTCATCAGTAAGTAAAGACCTATGCTTGTTTTTAACTAGATTCATTTTTGAAAAAAGCTGCTCACATACATATGTGCTACCAAACACTGCCAACATTTTCCTTGCATGAGCAGAGAGTTTTGGATACACTGTTACTGATACATGCTTCTTATAAAACTGGTATACTGAACTATCATCAAACTTCTTTCTTAGTTCATCATTGCACTGTAGTTCAATTATTTCCATCTGTATGTCCTCGGGAATTGCTGTCACATCCACAGAAAAAGGAGAAGCAAAGACTTCAATGGCTTGTGAATGTTTTTTGAGGTCACCAAATCTTTCTGAAAATTCCTCTCGTAAGACTGCCAATTTGTCACCATACTTCTGATACTGAGGGTTGCTAGTGTCATGGTTTTTCAGTGTAGGAAAGTGGGCTGGGTTTTGGTTTCTGATTTGTGACTCCCACAGACGCAATTTTATCTGGACGCCTTTGATCAGTGAGAACATCTCATTTATTAGTTGATCTTTTCCTTGAAGTCTAACATTCAGTGCACTAAGATGATCAGTTATATCTACTAAAAATGCTAAATCACATCTCCATTCCTTATCTCTCAATTCAGGGATAGCATTACCTTTCATATCTAAGAACAGTGCAGTTTCTTCCAAAAGGTCATATGCCCTCTTCAACATTCCTGCTTTGCTTAGCCACCTTACCTCACAAAAATACTTCACATCACTGTACTCTGCATCAATGTCTGCTATTAACTGCTGAAACTCACGGTGATTTAGACCTCTTGACCTAATGAAATTGACAGCTTTCACGAGAATATTAGTCACATGCTGAAAGTTTATTGTATTCGCACATAAAGCTTCCTGGTGTATGATACAATGCAGGACAATAAGTGAACTGAAGTCATATTTTGAGACCCCATTCTAGTCTTCAGTAATCCAACAACCCCATTTCTCTGATCAGACATCGCAGGCGCACCATCTGTTGTAATGGAAACTAAATTAGTGTAGTCCAGTCCAAACCTTGCCAATGCTTTTTCCAATTCATCAAAAATAGATTGTCCTGTTGTGGTCCCCTTCATGCTTTGTAGTGAAGCCATTTCCTCTGTAATATTATAGTCATTGTCAACTCCCCTAATATACAGAGCCAGTTGTGCAGTGTCTGCAGTGTCACAACTCTCTTCAAGAGCAACAGAGTATGAAGAAAAAGCACTAACTCGCTTGGCAATTGTACTTTCAATATTCCCTGAAAGACTGTCTATTCTTCTAGCAACAGTATATCTTGAAAGGCTTATGTTTTCAATTAGTTTCTTTTTGTCAGGAAACATATTGTATGAGGCTACACACTAACATTCTTTAACTACCTCACCATCAGAATAGGGCTTGAGTCTTTTTGCAAGGATTTGACTAATCAAAAAGCTTGTTTTGAGAGATGCATCATATTCCTTAAGTTTCTTTGTAAACACTGACTGTTGTCCTTTCAGAGATTTCTGCAAGAATGATATTTTTCTTTGCGTGCTTCACCTGTCATATTTTCATATTCTTTGTGCTTTGTGATGTAGTGTCTTTTGATGTTATATTCTTTTAAAACAGAAATGGTTTCATGGCACACAAGGCACAATGCTTTCCCCCCTGATTGTATGCATAAATATTGTTCAGTCCATTTCTCTTGAAAACTCCGGTTTTCATCTGAAATCTTGCGTTTTTTACTCGTAGAAGCCATTATTAGTGCAATAAGATCTCTCCTGCTGAGCAAAATATATAATAGGAAAAAGTTAACTTTAAATTAAAGACTAACTCTAATTAAGTTGTTTATGTTGCAGTTTTGTGATTGGCTTTAGAAAACTTGCAAGCAAAACATTTTGAGAATTATATATTTCTGCTGAAAATGTGGCATTAATTATATTGCAATCTATAAAATTTTTCTTAATTAAAGGCTTTAATTAAGAATAATGTAATAGATTGCAATATAATTAGTACCAAATTTCAGCAGAAATATATAATTCTCAAAATGTTTTGCTTGCAAGTTTTCTAAAGCCAATCACAAAACTGCAACATAAACAACTTAGTTAGAGTTAGACTTAGAATACCGGTAATCACAAATCAATCACAACAAATGAAGCACACTGATTTCACCACTTGAGTCTGAGATAAACTGAGAACTATATTAATTCCTGTACGGCTGTACTGCAAAGCATAGCAGAGAGTGTAAAAAGTGTAAACATCCAACCTTAAAAATAATGATCGTTTCGGTGTTTACAATGATCTTAAAAGGGGTTACTGATAACGATGATCCTTCCTACCATCGGTTATTGAGGAAGGGTTGTTTATGAAAACACAAGAGAGAGAGAGAGAGAAGTTGTTGGAATATTCAGTTCGAGGCTCTCTCTCTCTCTCTCTCTCTCTCTCTCTCTCTCTCTCTCTCTCTCTCTCTCTCTCTCAGGGCCGCACTATAGCTTATTTATTTTTAGGAGAAAGGGCCGCAATGAAAGCCTTTGAGGGCCGCATGCGGCCCTTGGGCCGCAGGTTGCACACCCCTGATGTAAAGGGTGTTTCTTCAACAGTGCAGGGAGGGTTTATACAGTGCGTAAACGAAAAAATAATTGTAAATGAGTATGTATGTCACGTCATCATCACATTTACGGTAAGTTTTCCTATCACTTTCATAAAAATTTACGTTGCTTGCTGTTATCTATAATGTTAAGGGTGTTTTTTTTAACAGTGCAGGGAGGGTTTATACAGTACGTAAACGAAAAAATAATTGTAAATGATATGTATGTCACGTCATTATCACCTCATTCACTGTAATTTTATCTATCACTTTCATAAAAATTTATGTTGCTTGCTGTTATTTATAATGTAAAGGGTGATTTTTTAACAGTGCAGGGAGGGTTTATACAGTGTAAACGTAAAAATATATTAAAATATCTATGTACATATAGGCGGATCCTACTTCGCGGATTTCCTGGTTCGCGGTGGGTCCCGGAACCGAACTACCGCAATGAGGCAACACTGTACTAACGGAACTTTTTAGGTGACATTAGCTATCACAAATGTTGTACAAAACTGTAGTACAATTCATATTGGTGAGGCAGTCTTGGGAATTCTGGGCATGAAAGATAGGCATTGATGAAGGGCGCTATGGACAAATAGTTCTCTTTCATTTTATCGTCAGTGTTCTAAAAACACAATGGCCAGAGCATCTAGCAGGGGAACAGCCTCTAAACCTAAAGTTCATCAGCAACCAAGGTACACATCAGACCCTAAGCCTGTACTTGCAAAATACACAATAATCAACCCTCACCAACCTCATCTCCAGATAAGTTATAATTATCATCATGGACTGAGGTAGAATGCATTTGTATGGAGGGATAATTTACATAAAACCACAATTATAAGAAAAAATTAAACAGATTTTTTATTTTTTCACATGATTATTCAGAAATAAAAACTTAGCTCACAAACACGCACTGCAAGCATCTTCCATAACTGCTATTGAAAAGTAACAGACAATAAATAGGCAATTGCTGGTTTCTTCAACAGTGGATAGCTTTGAGAGGAAACTGAACAATACCATATGATAAGACAGTTGTTGATGTACGAATTATACTGCATAATATTCAAAACTAATTTGCAATTGATATCTCATTGGAGGAAATCTGGTTTTTAATTTGCTTATATCTATATTTCGGATCTGTTTGTAAATAAATCAAAGGAAAAATTATCAGGGGAGCAGATAGTTTTATGCTAAACCCTAATTAGAAAAGGATAATTTTAAGTGAAAATCACTAGTCTTCTGAACTTCCAGCCTATATTGGTATTTCTAACCATGACACGTGCTATATATATTCAACTAGCTTTGTATAATAGACATTTTTTTATTAAATGTGTTGTATATTAACCTATACAATACTTTTAATTAAAAAAAAAAATTATGGTGCAAATCTCCACAGTCTCAAACTGCCCAGCATTAGTCACTAGTAACAAAACCTACATATCTAACTAACTTTCATTCCCACCAGTGCTCTCTTACAAGATAAATTACGTACCTGGCCAGGTACAAGTTCTGTTTGTGTATCATTAATGGAACACAAGATTCTTACTTCAAGACCAAAGTTTACATCAAAAAGTTAAAAGCAATACATTTACTAAACGGAGTGTACACCACTAAAGATGGTACACACGTCATCCCAGAGTATTCAAGTCATCAGTAAGACTTGAGACCTTTACTTTAGCAAGATCCAAATTTCTATTATCTTGGACATGGGGAATCCTTACTTTGAGGAAGGTTAAAAGGAAGAAAGATACACTTCTGACTAACCTTAACAATGTGCGTGTGCATAGCAAGTGTGTCATAGAGGTAACCATAAAAATAAGCAGGAACAGTACTCAACATACTGCAAAAGCATGCTACAATTACGAAGAAAGTGGGTGAGCTTTTAAATTTCTTTAACACTACTAAAAATGTTGACCAATGATTTTCTGGTGCTTATGCTATGAGCTCTGCTCAGTGGCAGAGCTCATAAATCATGAAGTGACAAGCCCAATTTTTATGGGTTGGATCCAGCCACAGGGCATTAGGAAAGGCATTCAGCCTTAATATCCCAGCTCTAGCCTATCTATGTCCACCCCCAATTCAATAATGACGACTTGTGACATATACAAAAAATGCTGTAACTTAAATGATACTGAACTTCACGTTTTTTAAACACCTTGTTGCGAACATACAAAATCCTCATCAATATATGAAAAAATAGAAAGAAGTGGTAATGCGAGGACTTACAAACTAATAATACCCATCAAAGCAGACTAAAAAAGATCAACCACAACAAAATTTGTCAAAATCAAACTTCACGTTTGTGACAAAATGTTTTGATCAGTCAACAGAGGCTGTAGTAGATGCCTTATTAGTAAATTTAGTAACTTGAAATGGTCTTTTTTTACTAAAATAATTCTCACTCCTTGCATTTTGCAGATTATGATTACTTGCAATTTATATTTCAGCTTACAGCTAATTTTAAATATATCTTGTTTAATATTCTTGTACATGTAGAAAGCATGATCCCAATATAAAAAACTCCTCCCTATTTTTCTGCTTTCTTTTTTTCTCAAGAACAAGGATATAGATACATTTTTTGTGCAATTTTCTTATTATAAAATAGCTTTGATGATAAATTTTTTATATTATAAAAATTGCTTTGCTGATAATTTTGCTATAAATTTCTATTTGCTGAAATGTCATTAGCCTGTCTAGATACATTTCAGTAGCTTCTTTATTATCTGAATAGTTAAAACTCGCAAAGAACGTTCTGGAGATTGTTCACCAATAACCTAATTTACCCATAATATTTCTCGGTTTTTTTTACTTGCTTCCACTTTTTGCACCTAAAATACTGTCTCTCCCTTGCATCTCTGCCATAATTGCCTGCCAGGGACCACCACTACAGTAACCCTTGAATATTATATGACCAGGTATTGCCCTGAATATACATCCTACAGGGGGCTGAATGATGACGTCACCAAGAGGGGAGCTTGATTGCTCTCAATTGGCGGCCAAACATCCCAGAGGCAAGATCTGGCCTCAGCAGTCCCGCCTATTTCAAACCTTTTTTTAAGTGGCATCTTCACAGGAATTCATATGGCACAAGGTGAGAGATAGTGTATGGTAAAGCTTGTTGGTCAAGCAAATTGGGAATTGGAGAAACTGGTTAAATTCATTGCTGGTTAAATCCCTTACTGGTCAAGTCCTAATAAATTTTTCTCAGATTCCATTCCCATACAAACGATGTTTTGCAGCTTACTAACTGGAATCTCATAAGCCAAATTTAACTCCTTGACCTGGAAATTATGGCCGATATACAATGATATGAAATTTCTTTCACTGTAGGGTGCCAAAGAAAAATCTCGTCCTCAGAAGATTACTCATTACCACGTAAAAATCTATCCCTTCTCCTAACGAATTCTAATTTCATTTCACCCCTTCTATCATCGTAAATAAAGTGTTTTATATCAATACTCGTAAATACCTGTATTGCGTTTTTTTGCAATAAATTGCAAAAAATTAATCATTTAAATAAAGCTTTTTTCCTATAAATTGCAGATAATTAATAAGTAATTTTGCCCTGTTGGCACTGCAAATGTTTCTTGTTAACCACAATTTAATGAATAAATATTTATCTTGCTGATTCTTCATAGCTTGGGAATAAAGTGTTTTGAGTTATTAGTTGCAAATACTTCAAAAGGTGGTTTTGCCCTTTTGGCACTGCAATATTTCTTGTAACCAAAATTGAATGAATACTGTATTTATCTCGTAGCTTCTTCCTTTATCGTAAATAAAGTGTTTTACCATATAAACTGCAAATACTTAATATATATTTTTGACCTTTTGGCATTGCAAACTTTTATGATTACACTCAATTTAAGGAATACATACTGTATTTGCCTCACTTAATCTTCATTTACTCCGAATAAATTGTTTTACGCTAATGCCGGCAAATAATTAATGGATTTGTATGCTCTTACAGTGGCATAAATATTTCTGGTTAGCTGTGACTAACAACTATATTTTCATCATGTTGAATTATGTTGGAAACTCATTATTTGTGTGCTCGTGCCTTCAGTTTTCTCATTATTAACGGTGTGTTATTTCTGTTTCTGCAATTGCAGTGTCCTCTATTCTACTCTGCCTGTGCGACAGAGGTGATCATCGAGTTGAGGCCAATGTCTTGGCGTCCGTCTGTGGTGCCGGGAATCAAAATGGTGCTCACCACCTCCTGAATTCAAGGCAGCATTCCATAAATTTAAATTTGCTCCAGCTTTCCAAAATTTAAGTCAATTTTTTAATGTGTCATTGCATTTCTAAAATTAAAAGAAAGTTGAATTCTGAGTTTCATTTAACCGAGTAGTGGTAGTACAAGTGGGGTGTGCAAGATACAGTAATATCAGTCCTGTCTGTTTGTGAGCACATAACCGAGTTCAGTCCCCTGAGCCCCCTTAGTAAAACAGAAACTTAAGAACAACCTCCCCACAATGTTACATGAACTAACGTAAGTAGGCAAGCCTAATCTAATTTAAAGTAAGTTTATCTACCTGACATAAGCTAACCTAAGCCAGCTTAATATAACAAATTCCATCAAGCACTTGTACATATCCTAAACTGTACGTCACTATCATTAACTTGGCTTACCGAGGTTTTGTACATAAGGCGTTTCGTATACAACAAAATGAGGTTTCGTACAATAAAAAAACGAAAATAGGAAATTAAATGCCACAATATTATTAGCTGTTTATCAAAAAACTCCATTTTAGTATGTCACATGATTTTGCACATAAATTATGTTAACTATTGGTCGGCCATGTTCGTGTTTCCCATGTGTTTCGATGTGGAAAAATGGGGGTGCTATTGGGTATTTTGGTGTAGATTTTGGCAGTAAAATGCATTTTAGTTCTCTATCTTTTGTCTTCATTTTTATGTATTTTCTTTGTAAACATTCATTCAAGATGCATATATTAGTATTAATACATACCTATATATTTCATGTTTCAAATCCTAATTAATCTTAAACTTTAATTATGTTTCAATTGTGACTGATAATTAATACAGGAGATCTAGAGATTTTGATATCTTTGATGTGACAGATTAAGGGCAATTTATTTAGCACTTAACCTCGCTATATATTAATCCGTTCAAGTGAATTGTAATTTGTGCGTGTCATTCACGAGGTCGAAAGATCGGTTCCCATCCAAGACCAAGAGTTTAAGCTGTTTACTGGCAGGAACTGCTGTGGCAGGGCACCACAGTGGGGGATTGGGGCTTGCCCCGGCTGACGAATACCCATTGTATTGTAATGGAAATATTGGTTTACTACTACTACTACTACTACATAATGCGTACTGCTTAAAACGTAACCTAACCTAACCTAATGGGCCTCCTGCACTAGTATATCAAATACATTAGAGACTGGAACAAGTAAAACTTTATTGGCAATAATTACTGAATTGGCTCATAATCAGTTTTTGAAAAAAAGTCTATGTACGAAACCTCGCCCGATTTTATAAACGAAACGTCGCTCTCTCTACGAAACCTCGTTTTTATTTCTATGTACGACACGCCTATGTAAGAAACCTCGTACCCCCCATTAACTTTACTAGATAGAAGGAGATGAATGATAGGCATTATTTTAGAAGAGGGAATTATTGGAATATGGTTTTTTATATGCATAGAATGATAGATTGCACTAAGACAATAATAATGAACCCCATATTTACCAGGTGCAGCCTCTTAATAGTGAAGGGATGAATTTTAAAAATAAGCCATTTTCGGTTTGCTTACATACTCTTGGAGTCGTTAACACTGCCATTTTGTTTCTTTTGTAATGCATTATGGGACTCTTGATACATTTCTTTATTGTCTGTTGTTTTTTTGAGATGCATTATGGGCTAATTTTCGTAAGCTTTATTTTTATGGTCATTTTCAGGCAATTACGAACTTTCTTCATTTTTCTTTCTACTCATTTTAGTATCATGGCTGATCTGATTCGTCTTTGTACTGGTTGTAGTTACGATTATTTTTCCATAATTGCTCATTTTCATGGTAAATTTTATGGTAAACACGGCCAAACGATCAAATTTTTTCATGAGCACGGCGCTTTACCAATATCTTTGAGCTGCCCGAAGTGTAATTGCAAATTGTTATTCACTGAGAAAAATTCAGATTAAGATCAGTGTACAATTTAACTGTATATTGGTTATGTTCCCCTAAGGGGGGTCCGGTCGGTTTTGGAAAATATAATCCTATGGGGATCCAGGGACAAGTCCCCCGGTTAGGCCAGACACATTCCCCTAGGATAAGTTTGGTGTTGTTAGTTAGGTTAGGACACTAATTTTTTTTCTTTTTTGCAATTTTCTTTGTTGATTAAGGTTTTTTGCTTCCTTTCAATCGTTTTTGCTTTCTCCCCACCTAAAACCATGATTCCCAACGCTTGCTCCTATAACTCTTAGGGGGTAAGGGGGGGCCATGAAAAGTCTATATCGAGTGTTCTGCGCCAGAAATGGGGTTCAGATTCGTTTATTTCACGATGGAAACTGTCAGAAAAACGGTTTTATTATTGTAAAAGAAAAATCCCCTCTTCTAAAAATTAATCGAATGATAATTGTTGCTGATGGACCGAGCCATAACCTGAGTAACACTCCAATAAGACCGATACCTCTCTTTTTCTCAAGCGTACATTCAACGCCTACTCAAATACCAAAGACGATATTCTCCAGCTTAAAGGTAAAACGTAAATCTCATAATCTTAGACCTAGAAAACACGCCGTGGTTTTAGAGTAATCCCATATCACTTGGGCATTAGGAGTATATTCAGAAATATTTAAGATCTGTGACACACAATGCCTCAAATTGCAAGCCTTAGTCTCTCACTCCAAATATAAAGAAAACAACCACGTCCAAAGCCCACGAAGGCATAAAATATATTCTGCTGGAATAAGAACGACTAGAGAAAACCAGTTTTATCATATGTCAACTGACCATCGTCGGAGTTTTTTCAGTTTCTTCCAACAACGTTTGTCGTTCTCTTGACCGATGTAGAAGTACAAATTCCAGTGCGGCCTCTTGAGTACAGTCAGGGCTCCGAAGTTCTGCCTTAACACCCGCACTACTACGGAACCGACGATTGTAGTCAAGCTAACGTAAGCCTTCGTAACGGCTCTTCTTTTACTAGTACATTCGCTGTAACATATAAGTCCCTGATTTTTGTCTTCACATTCGTATTTCGCTCTGTAGGAAAGAGGGTTGAGATTAGTTTTGTGCACCTTCTCCCGTAGCCTACCCGAGATATCAGCGTTACCACCACTTCCTGAAATATGCCGTGCTGCTGCATAAACTACTATAAACACCCAAATTCATCCTATTAAGGTATATACTTGAGTTAGGCTACATTATTTGGGTAAATTTTGGGTTTGGTTACATGAGTTGTGTTAGGTCAGGTTAGGTTAGGTCAGCTTAGGTCAGGTTAGAACGATTATGATAAGTATCCAAAGCCGCTCACCAATATCGGCCCTAACACATAAAATACTGATTTCCGAGAACTGCAATTTATCAGATTAAATAAAAACATCAGAATAAAATAGTTTAGTCTAAAAACTGAAGGGATGGATAAAACGAATCTTAACCAGAAGTTCGTGTATTTTTTCCACTTTGCTGTTTCCTCTGAATCACAGTGATGAAGGAGAGATATATTGGATATTAGTGCATTTATGTCACAATCTGAATACAAAAAGCTGAATAAATTCAAGGAAATAAACATGGTAATCTAAAAAAATAATAATAATAATAGGTAGAGTAAAGTGTACATATTGTGAGAATGACCCACTCCCAAAATGAGATATTAAAGATGCTCCAAATATAAACTTAATATATGATTTTTACCTGAAAATTGTAAACATCTAAATTTCAAAAAAGTGAAAAATTAGGATTCATTAAACTAACCTATAAAGGAAAAGGTGATCATAATGATTTAGGCTCTTTCAGGCTGATATGAAACTTATCATATTTATATAAAAAAATATTGAAACTATAATCAATGATCAATTATGGATTCACCTTAGAGACATCAATATCATACCAGAAAATCAGTCAGCTTACAGAGAAAATCACTCGACAGAAGCAATGCTCTATCATGAATGATATGATTACTATGGTTGACAATGGAAAGTGTGGAATATTGATAATGCTTGACCGCGGTGCTGCATTTGATACAGTTGTCCATGAGTATTTTCTTACAGACTTGAAATATACTGGCATTGACAAAAATGCATGTAAATGGCTTGAAAGCTTTTTACAAAATAGAAAAGCTATAGTTACAATATTGAATGCAAATTCTAATATAATGAAAATAAATAATGGGGTACCACAGGATAGTGTCTTGAGTCCCATATTGTTTAATATCTATACAGTTAAGTTATCGTGGATTCTAAACAACACAATGTTGGATTTAAATTGTATGCTGATGATACTCAATACTATTTTGCAATAACAACAATTCTGAACACTACTAATAAGATTGATGAAATAATGGTTGACATAAAAAACTGGATGGTTAAAAAGAAATTGAAACTGAATGATGATAAAACTGAATGCATGTTAATTGGGACAGAATATACCTTGAAAAACTTTGCACAATTAGAATATATGCAGATTGGAGCATCCAAAATCAAACTCATACCAGTTGTGTGAAAGTTGGGTGTTTTTATTGACAATACTTTAACTTTGAAATAATCAGATATTGAATATAGTAAAAACATGCAATTATCATCTTAGAAATATTTCATTTATCAAACACTGTTTAAATGAAGATACCCTAAATACGCTAGTTCATAACCATATAATATCTAGATTGGATTATTGCAATTCCCTTTACTATGGTTTGCCAAACAATTTATTAAAAAAAAAAATTCAGATCATTCAAAATAAAGCAGCAAGATTAATAAAAGGCTCACAGCGATGTCAAAGAATTACACCGACACTGATTGAATTGCATTGGCTGCCGATAAAAGCTAGAATTGTATCCAAAATCTGTTTGCTAATCTACAAGACATTAAAGACCGGAGAACCGAAATACTTACATGAGTATTTAGTCCCTTTTGAACTTGGAACAGACATCACAGTGAGACATGCAAATGACAAATATAGACAGCATGAACCAAGATCTAATCGAAATATTGGTAGTAGAACCTATCAATAGAGTGCTTTAAGATTATATAATGAATTATCAGTGCTACTCAAAGACAGTGAAGATGTGGTGCAATTTAAGAAAAAACTGAATACATACTTATTTGAAAAATGCTACGATATTGAACTCTTTACTATAAATGAGCTCTACAAGGTGTGAGATAAAAAAAAAAAAAAAAATTGAAAAATACTTAAACCCCGCCAGAGAGGAGGCGAAGCCTTCTACAGGAAGGTATAAACCACAAAAAGTTAAAAAAAATATATATATTCATCTTTTCTTTGTTCTGTTATGTGCTTGACAAGAAACTTGGTCACCTAAGAGAGTCCCTCCGCCTAAAATTTTCGATGGAAAATGATAGAGACAGTGAGGAAATACTTCTGCGAATGTTAACCATAGACAGCCGCTGAAATGCATGGATCTTAAAAGGATCCCAAAGATGCTGTTAATTTCCCTTTGCGGCGATGGGTCTGGTCACTGGGGCTGACAGCCTAGATAGACTTGTATATTGCCCCTCCAGATGCCTCAGAAAAAGGCATTGGAACTGGGTGCAGTTCAGTTCAGTTCAATTGTAGAGTGGAAGTATCTCCTTACCTACCCAGTGACCCTTACCTACTGACAAGTAAAGAGGCCTAAGAGTCAGTGCTTATGGAGAGTGCCTCTTCTCCATCTTTCAGTCTCAACATACTTGTCGTATGAGTTTTTGAAAGAATGAACAAGTTGCTTGAAGAATATATTGGTGCAAATGATGTGCCAATGGATTCCTAAGTTGTAAGAAGTCATCCCAATAATAAAAATTTAAAAAAAAGTCAACAAGAAATATATTAAAATAACGTTTAAAGATGAAGAAAAGTCACGTGACTCCAAAACGCTGAGTGATTGGTGGTGACGTCAGTGTTTATACTGGTGTGGCAGGAGAATTGTAAATGTGCGCGGGCCTAGGAAGGAAATCTGTATACTAACCAACCATGTCAAAGGAATAGGGGAAAACGTTTCATTGGTGTTACGTGCCAATTTGTACTAATACTGGCAAGTCAACTCCAGGCAAAATATATGTCACAGCACCCAGTGACCCTAAGATAAGGAAGAGATGGTGGCTGGCTGCTCAGCGGGAGTTCCCGATGGCCCGAAGTACAGTCTTATTTTGCTGTGAAGATCATTTCATCGTGAGTATTACTGAACTGAAATGTACTTTTTGGCATATAAGTATCAGTGACGTAGGTGTGCTACGTGTGATTACCTATTTGTGTTTACGGGAAAGAGCCCAAAGCTCGTATCTTCCCGTCTCCTGATCGGTTCCATTTTAGACTTAGTGATACTTATCATACCTGTCCTTAAAACTATGGATTGAGATAGCATTAACTACCTCCTCGCTTAGCCAATTCCAATTATCAACTACTCTTACACTGAAAAAGTATTTCCTTACATCCTGCAAAGAAGTTTTCTTACGAAGCTTCAAACTATGACCTCTAGTTCTAGAGCCAGCCATATCAAAATATCGATCCCTATCCACTCTTATCATAACCATGAAGGAATTTAAAGACTGTCACCATATCCCCCCTCACTCTTCTAGCTTCGAGTGATGGTAAGTCTAATTCCCTCAGCACACAAAGAGAGTGTATACAGTATGTAGCCTATTGACAAAATATGGGATAGCAAGGGGGAGGTACATGAACTTATTTTCTTTTTATACAAACAAAAGTGTTATAAATAAGATAGACACACTCTGGGGTATTGCATGTACAGAAAAGTTAGATATTATAGGTATTACTGAAACTTAGTTAGATATAGCAGGCAAGCATTTCTTCCCTGAAGTATGAATGGATGGATACACTCTTTTTCACAAGGACAGGGAAGGTAGGAGAGAGGGAGGTGTAGCACATGAAATAACTATGATAATACCACAATAAAAACAGATAGGCGTACGGAATCATTATGGATTGACATTATTATAGGAGGGATAAAGTTTGTTGTAGGGATTATATATAGGTCTCCAGATTTAGATGAAGAAGCTAGTGTAACCATGATACATAAGCTTGCAAAGGTATCCAGGTATAATAAGGTGCGCCTTATGGGGGACTTTAATTTTAGGAGAATAGCCTTACCTCTAAATATATGAAACCCTAGAGATACCAGTGACATTGGCACTTAAATTATTAGAACTTTAAACGGTCATACTGATCTTACCTCTCTTTTCAAATATTAATGCAAAACAGACTATAACCAGCACAGTAAGACTAAGGCTAACTACTATATGAATATTTTTAACAACTTCAAAAATAATACCAACAAAATTTGGCAGACCATTAATGAACTATCAGGCAGAGGATCATCCAGAACTATAATATCTACTTTAACTCATAAAAATGTCGGTAATTATGTCGATTACGCCCGGGTCTGATTCTTATTATTTTTTACCTCTCTATTGTTTCCTGGGATAAAAACGAATATGGAAATACCAAAGAAATGTTGTGTAAGCACTTAATTAATTTTGTTGGGTTTGGCATATACAGCCAACCGCCTTGATCAGTTACATGGCTGGCTGGCCAACCGGTTGGGCTGCGGCACATAAAAAATAACCAAACCAAACCAAGCCTAACCTACCCTACCCTAACCAAACCTAACCTAACCATACCAAACCAAACCAAACCTAACCTAACATAATTAAGTGTTTGCACAACATTTCTTTAGTATTTCCGCACTCGTTTTTATCCCAGGAAACAGTAGAGAGGTAAAAAATAATAAGATTCAGACCCGGGCATAATTGACATATTAACCAAAAAGTCATACATAATAATCCACATAAAATTGCAGAAGCTCGTCAACTTAAATAATACTTTACCCCTAGCTAATAGAAATGCCACTGACTACTTACAAGGTGACTATCAAAACTCTATGTGTATACTACCGATTACCTCTATTGACATTTTCAAAGCTTTCAGAAATAAATTATCATATATCTGAAATTTCCATATCTACTCATCTACTTATTTATTTTTAAAATCAGCCATCCACTGATTGCACTAATATTAACTAACCTAGGTATACCATACTAAACTCAACCAAACCCAACCTAATTTTAACTATCCCAGCAAGTTGCATAAATTTGATGAGTCATAGGTTAGGTTTCTTTAGTTTAGTTTAATTTAGTTTGTGAAATCAGTGGATGGCCGAGTCTAAGCATTTACCCACATTCCTGCATGACACGGCAATACGATAAGGTCATGTGGTGTTAGTTAGGGTTAGTTAGTATGGTGTTTTAATCAAAACAACCATCAAAACAGTTCACTGCAGTTTCTATCATGCTGTCACTCTGTCAATCAAGTCTGGCATACACATAATGAGAATATACTACCCAGGGACATAAAATCGTTAAACATGGGGGGGCTTAGTAGCCCAGCCCACAAAACTTTAGATTTTCACTGGATAATTTTCAAGTTATTTTAGAGTACAGTGAATTTAGATGTGAGGCACTGTGCTCTACCAAAAGGTTTTGGTCAGGTTGTTAGTATAACTTTTAAAACATGAGATAAAAAAAAATCAGTATCTTATTATTGTGTTTTTAAAGAAAAAATAAATAAATATCTGAGATCCAAACCTATTCATAAAGCATTCAGGGCTATAGGCCCCAATGTCATAGCCTACCTACACCAATGATACCATCCACAGTTTATCTAGCATGTGTCTTGCAGAGTACTGCCCTGCAGTAGTCACCATAAGTATTAGTCACCGTAACAGTGTCTCCTGCTGTTGCTGTTACTGCTGCCGATGTGAAAGTTACTTGTAAATATAATGATAGATTATCTGTCGTACATATAAATGCACAATCCCTGTTATCCCATATACTAGAAATTGAACATATGCTTGTACAAGAAAATATTGATGTTCTTTGCATTAGCGAATCATGGCTGTATCCGTCAATTAATAATGCATTTATTAATATTCCTTCATATAATATTTATCGCTATGACAGTGGTAGAGGTGGAGGTGTATGTTTATATGTTAAAAATTATTTGAAGGCCACTGAACTAAATCTTGAAACTGAGAAGCACGAAGGAGTGGAAGATAAATGGATCTCTGTCCAACATAAAAAGTTTCCTCTTTTAGCTATATTTTGGACGTTTTTAAGGAGATAATTTTAAAAAACAAACCAGTTTTTATATATGGCGATTTTAATGATGATCAACTAAAAAGAGAAAATAAAATGAGTAGACTTATTAAGAATTTAAATCTAGAACAGATTATAAATAAACCAACTAGAATCACTCCCACTTCAGTTTCCCAAATCGATCTAGTAATAACAAACTCCAAACATATGATAACTAAGTGTGACGTAATGCCAAGCCCTATAGCAGACCACGAGGAAATTGTAACGTCCCTAAATATTCGCAAACCAAAGAGACAACCAATCTTTAAAACATTCAGATGCTTAAGAAATTATTCACAAGAATTACTTTGTAGTTTACTTATGAATGTAGTACATAAATTAAATGAAATTCTATATACCGATAATATAAATATACAAGTAAGAATTTTAACCAGTGTCTTATCATCATGTATAGATCGATGTGCACCACTCGTGACAAGAGAAATATTTCGTCCCCCCGCTCCTTGGATAACAGATGACATAAAAAACATTATGAAAGAAAGAGACAAACTACAAAATGATGTAAAACTACAAAGAGATAATATCCCTTTAAGAGAAAAGTTTACAGAGCATAAGAAACAAGTAAAATCATTATTAAGTAACAGTAAGAAACAGTATTACAAAAATGAATTTCAAAACGCTAAAGGCAATATCTCTGATACATGGAAAATTGCTAAAACCATGCTTTCCAATAACTGTAATAAAAGTAGTAACATATCAATTATACCCGATGAGGTAGATGTAAGTGCTAAAGCAGAAGAGTTCAATAATTTTTTCGCTGAAGTGGGGAAAAAAACCTTTGAAAAAACAAAAAAAGAAATAATAAATGAAATCAATAATAGTAATGGTGGTAATAATAATGATGATGGTAGTAGTAATAATAATAGTAATGTTGATAATGGTGTAAATAATAATGATGGTGGTAGTATTGGTAATGATAATAGTGATGATGGTAGTAATAATAATAATAATGTTAATCTTGAAGAACATAGTGCATTCAATAGAAGTAATGATGTCTTTAACCCTACTACAGTAGATTGTAATACAGTAATCTTAGTAATAAAAAATCTGAAAGACTCTAATGCATATGGATCAGATGGAATTTGTTTTCGTTTTATTAGAGATTCATTATTTGTAATAGCATATTATCTGACGGTAATAATCAATACTTCCATAGTTACCAATATTTACCCAGATTTATGGAAAAATCCCCATGTAATTCCTGGTTTTAAAAATGGAAATCCTGACGACGTCTCTAACTATAGACCAATCTCTTTACTACCAATTTTATCAATGATACTTGAAAAGATTGTTGCAAATCAGTTAAGTGAGTTTCTTGAAAAAAATAAACTTATTGCAAAAAGTCAACACGGTTTCAGGCCAAAATTATCAACTGAAACTGCCTTATTGAAAATATCAGATGAAATATACAAAAATATAGATAATAAGAAATTATCATTGCTACTACTACTCGATCTTTCTAAAGCTTTTGATAGCTACTACTACTCGATCTTTCTAAAGCTTTTGATAGTGTACACCATACCATTTTATTAGAAAAATGCAAAAAAATGAACATTGACCCAAGCTGGTTCGAGAACTATTTAAAAAACCGCTACCAGTCGGTCAGAATAAAAGATGTAGTTTCAAGTCGCAAGAAGGTATTGTTTGGGGTCCCTCAGGGATCGATCCTAGGACCTATACTTTTTCTAATATATGTAAACGATCTAGTAAAATATTTACCTAACTGTTATGTCATTCAATATGCTGACGATACTCAAATCTTAATTGAAGGAGAAATTATTGATTTAGAAAATATTATTCGTAGAGCAGAAGAAATTTTGTATATGGCTAAACGTTACTTTCTAAAAAATGGTCTGTTACTTAATGAAACTAAAACCCAATCTATTCTTATCGGATCCAGACAATTATTATCAGAAGTTGATGACAATCTTCATATAAATTTTAACGGTAATATCATGAAGCCAATGAACTCGGTAAAGAACCTAGGTGTCTATTTTGACCGTTACATGAATTTTGAAATGCATATAGATGAAATTTATAAAAAAGTAATGGGTACTCTAATATATCTAAATAGGGTAAAAGACTCATTTGAAACATCAACTCGTATAATAATTGTCCAGTCCTTAGCTATGAGTTTAATTAATTACTGTCTCAAAGTTTGGGGATGTACAAATAAGACTCAATTACAAAGAATACAAAAGTTACAAAACTTTGCAGCACGAGTGGCTGTTGGCAATGTAAGAAAATACGAGCACATCTCTCCTGTTTTAAAAGATCTAGAATGGATAAAGATTAGAGATAAATATGTTTTTGATATATGTACCTTTGTTTTTAATATACTAAGAAACAATCTTCCTGATTGCTTGTATAATTTTTCTACAGTAAGCTCAGTTATCGGGTTAACTACCCGTCAAGGGGAAGATTTATTAGTACGAAGGTCTAAAACTGATATTGGCTCAAGAGATATAAACATTAGTGGACCTCATTTATATAATCAGCTTCCCAGAGAACTAAAAAATGCTGGTTCAGTGTATACTTTTAAATATAATCTTAAGAAGTTACTCTTAAAGGAAGATTTTACTTGTAATTTTTAATAGTACACTCATCTTTATGATTTGTTTGTTTTAGTATGTCTATATCGTACACCACAGATGTCTATCTGGAATATATATGCATCTTATTTGAATACCCAATGTACTTTGGAAATAAAGATTTATTATTATTATTATTATTATATATACTATACCATCATTTTTTAGCATTTGTTCACCCGCTATACATCCATGTCTGACAAAACATTATGGTAGTCGCGAAAAACTTACCTGAATGTGGATTGTAGGGTCTGTAGAAGCCATACCACAAGTTTGCCTGACATAATGCTTGTCTTAAGGTGTGTGACTCGGGCGGCCTTCTAAATCGTGATGTCTCAGCAAAATGGCGGACCGTGTTCCGAGGAATAATTTTTATCACCTGTTTTACGGGACTAATAAAATTTTTTGGTAGAAATCATATACTGTATACTGTGTCTCTTGGCGTATATGGCAGAACATATTTCTTCAGTTGTCTCAATATGAAATTGGTCCATTAACACTCACGCTCATTACAATGTCATCAGGGAGACTATTCCAGTGGTTTACAATTCAAGAATTGTAAACCACTCCGGTTTGGCCAAATCAACATACCAACTCGCATATGCACTGGTTGAATCAGAACATCCTATCTTGATCATTGTTTTTACGTGTTACGTGCTTTCAGTATTTCCTTTAAATTTATTTCTCTTAGTCTCCAGAATTTATTAATATATTCTTTCTTTACTTCTAGATTTTCTTTTCAAATTAAAATCTTCAAACTACTCTGTTTAGGTTTATCTTCATAAGGTTGTTATAATTCAATAATATTGTTTCTTTCTGTTCATTAATATTCACAAAATAATAAAAAGTGGACTAGATCCTCATTTTTTGCACCACATACTTCACACTTTATTTTTCCATCTGTAAATCTTTTTTTTTGTTTAATGGTAATGTATTTGTCCTTGCTTTAAAAAAGAGCACTGATGAATATCTAATATCATATTTATCTTCTTGTTTGATTTCTGTTTTCCATATTATATATATGGTCAAGCTTTCTTTATTTTTTAGCTCTTCCTTCCATTTTTCAGTGTCCCAAATTCTCATTTTTCCCTTTGTTGGAAGTTAGGATGATTGAGTGTTGTTAAGATTCTGTTTTACTAAGGGGACTCAAAGTACCGAGCTCGGTTAAGAGCTCACAAACAGACAGGACAGATATTTGTACTTGAACACCCCATCTCTATTACCATTAGTCGGTTAAATGAAACTCAGAATTCAACTTTCTTTTAATTTTGGAAATGCAATGACATTAAAAGAATTGAATTAAATTTCTCAAATTAAATTTTATGAAATGCTGCCTCGAATCCCGGAGGTGGTGAGCACGATTTCGTTTCCCGGCACCACGGACGTATGCCAAGACTTTGGCCTCAACTCGATGATTACCTCTGTCACACAGGCAGAGTAGAATACAGGACACTGCAATTTCAGAAACAGAAATGACACACTGTTTATAATGGGAAACTGAAAGCATGAGCACACCTATAATGAGTTTTCAATGTCATTCTACTGGATGAAAATATATTGGTTATTCACAGCTAACCAGAAATATTTATGCTACCAAAATAGTATACAAAACCATTAATTCTTTACTTGTTTTAAAGGAAAACAATATATTCACAATAAATGAAGAATAAGCAAGACAAATACAGTACTGTATGTATTCCTTAAATTGTGGGCAACCACAAAGGTTGCAATGCTTATTACTGATTTACAATTAATATGTAAAACACTCTATTTAGGAAAAAGGAAGAATCTACGAGATAAATACAGTATTCATTCACTTTTGGTTATCAAGAACTGTTTGCAATGAAAAAAAGGGTGCAAAACCACCTTTTGAGGTATTTGCAACTTATAACTCAAAACACTTTATCCCCAACATATGAAGAATTAGCCAGATAAATACGGTATGCATTCATTAAATTGTGGTTAACAGGAAATATTTGCAAAGCCAACAGGGTAAAATTACCTTTTAATTATTTGCAATTTGTATAGCAAATAGCTTTATTGACGAATTTTTGACGTAAAACACTTTATTTACGATGATAGAAAGAGGTGAAATAAAATTAGAATTTATTAGGAAAAGAGATAGATTTTTACGGGCTCATAACCAGTCTTCAGAGGATGAGATTTTCGTTTATCACATTCAATGAAAAGAAACTTCTTAGCAATGTAAATCAGCTGTAATTTACAGGTTAAGGAATTAACTTTGGCATGTGAGATTCCAGTTTGGTAATCTACAAAATTTCGTGTGTATGAGAATGGAATCTGAGAATAAAAATCCGTAAGATTTAGCCAGTAACGAATGTAACTAATTCTCAAAAATAAACCAATTTGCTTGACCCACGAGCTTTACCATACACTATCCCTCACCTTGTTGTGCTAGATGAATTCCTGTGAAGATGCCACGTAAATAAGGTTTGAAATAAACTTAGACTGCTCAGGCGAGATGTTGCCTCTTGGAAGTTTGCGCCAAAAAGAGGGCGTCTCATTGTCCCTCCTGGTGAGTTCATCTGTAGGATACATTTTCTAGAGCAGTAACTGGCTCTGATATAATTTAAGGACTATTTTAGTGGTGGTCCCTGGCAGGCAATTATAGCAGAGATGCAAGGGAGAGACAGTATTTTTAGGTGCAACAAGTGGAAGCAAATAAAATAAAACGAGAATAATAATGAAAAGTTAGGTTACTGGTACACAATCTCCAGAATGTTTTTGGCTCGTAGCAGACGGAAAATAGGAGCAGCCTTTATATCGGGACTATGCTTCTACACGTACAAGAAGAGTAAATAAGGTATATTTAAAATTAGCTATAAGCTAAAATATAAATTGCAAATAATCATAATCTGCAAAAGTCAAGAAGTGGGAATTAATCTTTTTAGATAGAAAATAACAGTTAAGTTACTAAATTAATTAATAAGGAATCTAACAGCCTCTGGTGACTTTGAGCGAAACACTCTGTCACAAAGGCCCTTTCTAGAGAATATTGATTTAGCAAAATTCTACTACAGAAGGCGAAAAAAGAACAGAGGAAGTTACGGTGACTTCAGTGTTATTATGAGGGATGAGATATCCTTTTCATGGAAAAGAACAAATGAACAATAAGAATGGGATCCACCACTGGAACATATCATACTATTAGGAAAAGTAAACAAGTCTTGTAAACAAAACATTAAATGACTTGCAAAACATAAAAGAAATGTGATCAAATTCAAATTTCAAGAAAATTAAATCACAATTAGATATCAGTGAATATCAATATTCAAGTTTATGAATGCTTCACATGCAAGAAGGCAATAATATAATATACAAAAATAAAATACAGTATACGCAAATGTAAAATTTGAACCACGTCGTCATTAACATTGGCGACTGGATTTAAAACAGTTTCAGCTATTCAACACTAAACTAAAACGTTTCCGCCATGTTCTGGCTTTCAGAGTCCCACAAAGGGAAATATAAAACTACGATCAAAAAATTATTCTTCATCTTTTTCGTCTTCCATTAGGAATAACGTTTGTACGCTAAAATAAACAAGTACAGTACAGTATTAAAGACATAAAAGATAAACATAAAAAATAAACAACACATCAGAGAAGTAATCTTGACTGACTAGTCAAATTTAGGCTAACAGCACCAGCTTCCTCATTTGAGGGTAACGACCGTCGACTTAGTAGATCAGCAAGGTCATTGTCCTTGCCATGAACATGTTGGGCAGTGAATTTGAAAAGATTCAGGTAAAGTGCCCACCTTTTCAGACAAGGATTTAGCTTGTCTGCAGTCTGTAAATATAGGAGAGGTCGTTGGTCGGTTCTCAGTGTAAAATGTTGGCCATACAGATGGACTTCAAATTTCTTTATGGCCCAATATGCAGCTAGAGCTTCCTTCTCCACGGTGGAGTAATTTCGCTCTGCAGGGCGAAGCCTGCGGCTTGCATATCGCACTGGAGCTACTTCTGCTGAGTTGTCTGATCGGGCTTGCAAGAGCATGGCACCCAGGCCTTCGTCTGAGGTGTCGGTCTGCAAGATAAATGGAAAATCAGGGTTTACCAGTTGTAATACTGGCTCACCCGCCAATGCTTCTCGGAGCTTGAAATATGCTCTCTCCGCTTCATCGGTCCATTGGACAGGGTAGGATTTACTTTGCTTCGAGGAGGTCATTTGCTGCAAAGGGGCAGTGATAGTATTAAAGTGTGGAATGAACCGTTGGTAGTAGCCGACACTACCCAGGAATGATCTCAGTTGAGTGACAGTGGCAGGTTTCTCCATATCCTTAATAGCTTGTACCCTGTCATGTAAAGGAGACATAACTCCTTCTCCAACCACGTGGCCGAGATACTGCAATTGTGTGAAACCAATATCACATTTGGAAGGCTTTAAATTAAGTCCATGCTGGTTCAGACGAGTGAGAACTCTGCGGAGAGTCTCGAGGTGCGATGACCATTCCTGAGAATGCACCAGGATGTCGTCTATAAAGCATGAAACATTGTCGAGATCCTGTAGCACTATCCTCATAAGTCTGCTGAAGCAGCCAGGGGCATTTACCATACCAAAAGGCATGACCCTGAACTGGTATAGACCATATCTTGTGGAAAAAGCTGTAAGAGGCTTGGTAGTCTTGCTCAACGGGACTTGCCAAAATCCACTGGCCAAATCCAACTTGGACAGGTAACGGGCTTGGGAAAGCAACGAGAAAATATGCTCAGCGTCAGCAATGGGCTCTCCATCAAAGATGGTACGGGAGTTAAGCTTACGACAGTCAAGGCAGAACCTGTGACTGCCATCTCGCTTACGCACTGCCAGTAACGGCGAACACCAAGGCGAAATGCTCTTTTCAACTATTCCGAGGCGGACCCAAGTGTCAAGATCTTCCTTCAGCCGTAAGGACAGCTGGTGGGGAAGACCATAGGAATGCCGAAATGGCTCTGGGTCAGTCAATCTGACATGATGCTCAAGGGTAGCGGTAATGCCTGGGAGGTCGTTGAAGACGTTCTCATAGTCCTCTAATAGCTTGTTCAGCTGTTCCCGTTGACTCGGTTGCAGTCTGGAGTTAATAATGCAATTACTCACACTTTCTTTTCGGTGTGTGGGAATGGCAGGATCCTTACCATCATCAAAAGCTAAGCTTATGTCTTCAATTGCAAGGGCGGTGGCTGTGGCCAGAGGGGCTTTTTCCGAAAAACTACACTCCCGTAAGTCTGTCTCCACTGCAAGGGTGGAGTATTCTAATATAGGAAGTAAGGGGTGGCTATAATGGAGCACCTGTGTTGCTGCAGCCTCGGAGGTTCTGTTGATGCTGGGGGCATCTATAGGGGTTGCTAGGAGCGCCAGCGCAGGATCCCTGTGGGCCTCCGGGTCCTCACAATAAAGCTTCAGCTGGTTAATGTGGTATTTCCGGTTATTGCCATCAACATTTAGCACATAATTGTCAAGGGTCACCCGGTGTACCACAGTGTATGGTCCTTTCCAGCGTAGCATTAGCTTGCGGGTATCTGTTGGAAGAAGTAACAGAGATTGATCTCCGGGTGTCAGGGCACGCCGCCGCGCACGCTTGTCAATGAGGAGCTTGCAGTCTGCTGGTGACCCTTAATGGCTAATTGTGCAGTTTTCCAAGCCTTTTTGAGGTGAGACGAAAACTTCAAAATATACTCATGGACGTCCCTATCATCATCTTCGATGGTAGGTGAATCCCAACATTCTGCCAAGAATTCTACTGGGCCTCTGACCTTATGACCATAAATCAGCTCGAAAGGCGAGTATCCAGTAGTGTCGTGGGGCGTGTCTCTGAAGGAGAAAAGTGCAGCAGGGACGTACTTGTCCCACTGCCTAGGTATATCTATCACTAGCTTGCGCAAACATCGCTTCAATGTCCCATTATAGCGTTCGCATGCTCCATTTGATTGGGCATGATAGACACTTGTACGAATATGCTTCATTTCTAAAAGGTTACAGAAAGCCTCAAAGTGCCTACTTGTAAACTGACTTCCATTGTCAGAAGTGACCTGCTCAGGAAGGCCAACCCTGGAGCAGATTTCAAATAGGGCATGAGCGACTGCTTCAGTTGTGATAGAAGACAATGGCACTGCACCTTGGTACCTTGTTGCCAGGTCAACATATACCAGGAGGAACTGTTTCCCCGTGGACGAAGCTGGATTAATCGGACCTAATATGTCAATAGCGACCTTGGAAAATGGCTCCATTGAGAGCTTAGTTATCCCCATGGGAACTTTCGGTACCGGTGCCGTAGAGGTGGATTGACAGATAGGGCAGGAGCCTACATATCTGTCTACCTCGGCGTACATGTTTGGCCATGCAAAAGCTTTCTGAAGGACGTGCCGAGTTTTTGCTTTGCCTCTGGGTCCACTCAGAGGTAAATGGTGTGCCACATACATAGCCTGGCGGCACAACGAAGCGGGCACCACCAACTGTTTAAAGGTGTGGCCATCTTTAGTTACATGCCTACGAAGTACTCCATCTTCAAGGGCGTAAGTGATCTGGCCTCCTCCTCTCACTGTGAAGGTCCTTCCCTCCGTGGCCTGCTGCATCCAGCGTTTGAGGCTGGGGCAGTCTTGCTGCAATTTGGCAAAGTCTGGACGGAACTTCAATGGCTCGAGAGGTGCATCATCTGGTAAAGGAGGGGGAAACTCTCCGCGTTCCACGTTACGTGTACTGACTGCAGCAAACTCAATGGAGTCAGTCGGAGAATCGTCCATATTCTTGGCATCGAGGCCAGGAGTTGCTGCTGAAATGGCTTCATGTGACTTCCCCCGAGGGAAGTTATAGCGAGAACGTCCTTATGGTAGAGGTCAGCCTGGAAAGTAGGAACTAGGTTCAGTGCACGACCCATCAAGACATGGTACATAAGCCCAATCATTGCCACAGCTGGGGCTTTTCCCTTGTAGTATTTGCAATCCAGGTTAATGACACAGCAGCGTCGTATTTGGGGTGTTCCTTCAGTAACCCGCACCCGAATGACTTTGCTGGTAAAATCTTCATCCCTGACTATTCTCTCGTCAACAAGTATGCCATTGGCCCCTGTGTCAAGGGCTATCTCAGCTTCCACACCATTTATGGTTTCTAGGCATTTTGGGATCATTTCCAGATCATCATGTTCGATGAATTCCACATTGGCAAGTATGTGTGGTGGTTCCTTGGCGTTATCCTCATTGGCCCTTTCTGGCCCTGTTTCCACAACATGGGCTGAGTGAGTGGCCAGACGGCTATGTGGGCCGCCGCTGTGTGAGGGAGCGAGGTGGCTCTTAGAGTTTGGCTGAAAACCCTGGGAACGTGGAGCAGAGTAATGGCCTTTGCCTCTTAACTGCTGAGGCTTAGGTCTTACCGGGTCATCCTGCTTGAGTGTGGGTGCATGGCCGTAATAAGGCTTAGGAGTGTGAGGAGGAGGAGCTGGACAATTGAAGTTCTGCGAGGGGCTCTTGTGCTTCCCGTTCCTGTAATCTCTATTTCCGGATAAAGGACTACTGTCTGGGATTCCCGCTCGAAGCCGAGCAAGTGCAAGCTCATGTTCACGTTTTGCTTGTGCCTCATCACTTGCTCTCTTCTCCAGCTTATCTCGGCACTCAACCATCTTCTCATGAGCCCATTCGAAGAGCTTCTGTCTTGGGGAAAAACCGTATCTCTCACCCCTAGCAATCATTATGTCCAGCTAACGCTCCTCATCGAATGTTTTGATGGTTTCCATGTTTGTTTCCTAAACAGTCAATAACGAAGTGCCAAAACAACCACACAAAAAAAACAAATCTCTACAATACAGTAGTAGAAAAAAAAATGAAAGAACCACACAACACCAAGGAGAGAAAAAAAAATTCAACACCACAGTTCAAACTTAAACGTAAAAATGATCTCAAAATCTCACCATAAAAGTGACTCAAAATACAATCAAGTGCAACAGCAGCAAAATGTTGCAAAACAGTGCATGAAACACTGGTAATACAGAATGGCAGTCGTGCCTGCCTGCTTAACAGCAATACGTGGCAGTACCTGCAGTTATGGTGCAAATGAAAGGAATGAGCAACACAATCTAGTGCAACAGCAACAAAATGTTGCAAAACAGTGCATAAAACACTGGTAATACAGAATGGCAGTCATGCTTGCTTAACAGCAATATGTGGCAGTACCTGCGGTAATCGTGCAAATGAAAGGAATGAGCAACACAATCAAGTGCAACAGCAACAAAATGTTGCAAGACAGTGCATGAAACACTGGTAGTTCAGCATGGCAGTCGTGCCTGCTTAACAGCAATATGTGGCAGTACCTGCGGTTATTGTGCAAATGAAAGGAATGAGCAACACAATCAAGTGCAACAGCAACAAAATGTTGCAAAACAGTGTATGAAACACTGGTAATACAGAATGGCAGTCGTGCCTGCTTAACAGCAATACGTGGCAGTACCTCTAGTTATGGTGCAAATGAAAGGAATGAGCAACAACGAATTTTACCGACTAGCACCCAGTGCCTGAGAGTACAATCAAGTACAGTATAGCGGTCGTGCCTGCGTATGAGCGCATATATGGCAGTACCCACAAATTAAATGTCGTAAGTAATACGAACAAGTACAGTATAGTGGTCGTGCCTTCGTATGAGCGCGTATATGGCAGTACCCACAAATAAAATGTCGTAAGGAAAATTCTGGAGTGTTGCCAAAAGGGCACAGATCCTATGCAAATTACACCAACGATAAGCTAACAGCTTACTAGGCAGCCAGATTACACATTTCTACTAGTAATGAGAAAATGTATTTTCAAATGACAACTCAGACACATGAAAGGCTTAGCCTAGGCTTGATAAATGACACCAAAATTTTTCTTCCAATCTATGAGCAGTCAATGCTTGAATATAAAACACAATTATAAGCAAAAATACTTAATATGCTTTCTCCCAATTCCTAAATCCCAAGGAAATATAAACAATTCCTAACAAGTATCACCCTTTAACGGATATATAAAACACGAATGCTTTAAAACTCAATCTTATCACGCAAATAAATGAAATTTTAAATAACACGTCTTCTCGTCATGCAAAATTTCTAAAGTCTGTTGCCACATAATCTCATGTAGATTTCCTGAAATATTGTTTACCACATGGGAAACAAGAAAATATTAGTTACCATAATTAATATTGAAAATAAAAAAATTTCTTATCCGCAACGTTTCCAGCGCGAAAATTTCCGTGTGCAGCCTAAGATTCATTCATATCAGTAATCGAGCCAATGGTAATCGGGTTTCATGTGCAATGTTAAAAAGCAAAGTAAAAATAAATTTATAAAATCAGTCTGTCTGTTCGGGTCCCTGTTTGGGCGCCAATCTTGTTGGAAGTTAGGATGGTTGAGTGTTGTTAAGATTCTGTTTTACTAAGGGGACTCAAAGTACCGAGCTCAGTTAAGAGCTCACAAACAGACAGGACAGATATTTGTACTTGAACACCCCATCTCTATTACCATTAGTCGGTTAAATGAAACTCAGAATTCAACTTTCTTTTAATTTTGGAAATGCAATGACATTAAAAGAATTGAATTAAATTTCTCAAATTAAATTTTATGAAATGCTGCCTCGAATCCCGGAGGTGGTGAGCACGATTTCGTTTCCCGGCACCACGGACGTATGCCAAGACTTTGGCCTCAACTCGATGATTACCTCTGTCACACAGGCAGAGTAGAATACAGGACACTGCAATTTCAGAAACAGAAATGACACACTGTTTATAATGGGAAACTGAAAGCATGAGCACACCTATAATGATTTTCCAATGTCATTCTACTAGATGAAAATATATTGGTTATTCACAGCTAACCAGAAATATTTATGCTACCAAAATAGCATACAAAACCATTAATTCTTTACTTGTTTTAAAGGAAAACAATATATTCACAATAAATGAAGAATAAGCAAGACAAATACAGTACTGTATGTATTCCTTAAATTGTGAGCAACCACAAAGGTTGCAATGCTTATTACTGATTTACAATTAATATGTTAAAACACTCTATTTAGGATAAAGGAAGAATCTATGAGATAAATACAGTATTCATTCACTTTTGGTTATCAAGAACTGTTTGCAATGAAAAAAAGGGTGCAAAACCACCTTATTGAGGTATTTGCAACTTATAACTCAAAACACTTTATCCCCAACATATGAAGAATTAGCCAGATAAATACGGTATGCATTCATTAAATTGTGGTTAACAGGAAATATTTGCAAAGCCAACAGGGTAAAATTACCTTTTAATTATTTGCAATTTATATATCAAATAGCTTTATTGACGAGTTTTTGACGTAAAACACTTTATTTACGATGATAGAAAGAGGTAAAATGAAATTAGAATTTATTAGGAAAAGAGATAGATATTTACGGGCTCATAACCAGTCTTCAGAGGATGAGATTTTCGTTTATCACATTCAATGAAAAGAAACTTCTTAGCAATGTAAATCAGCTGTAATTTACAGGTTAAGGAATTAACTTTGGCATGTGAGATTCCAGGTTGGTAATCTACAAAATTTCGTGTGTATGAGAATGGAATCTGAGAATAAAAATCCGTAAGATTTAGCCAGTAACGAATGTAACTAATTCTCGAAAATAAACCAATTTGCTTGACCCACGAGCTTTACCATACACTATCCCTCACCTTGTTGTGCTAGATGAATTCCTGTGAAGATGCCATGTAAATAAGGTTTGAAATAAACTTAGACTGCTCAGGCGAGATGTTGCCTCTTGGAAGTTTGCGCCAAAAAGAGGGCGTCTCATTGTCCCTCCTGGTGAGTTCATCTGTAGGATACATTTTCTAGAGCAGTAACTGGCTCTGATATAATTTAAGGACTATTTTAGTGGTGGTCCCTGGCAGGCAATTATAGAAGAGATGCAAGGGAGAGACAGTATTTTTAGGTGCAACAAGTGGAAGCAAATAAAATAAAACGAGAATAATAATGAAAAGTTAGGTTACTGGTACACAATCTCCAGAATGTTTTTGGCTCGTAGCAGATGGAAAATAGGGGCAGCCTTTATATCGGGACTATACTTCTACACGTACAAGAAGAGTAAATAAGGTATATTTAAAATTAGCTATAAGCTAAAATATAAATTGCAAATAATCATAATCTGCAAAAGTCAAGAAGTGGGAATTAATTTTTTTAGTTAGAAAATGACAGTTAAGTTACTAAATTAATTAATAAGGCATCTAACAGCCTCTGGTGACTTTGAGCGAAACACTCTGTCACACCCTTAATTTCCTCTTTTGTACAGTTTATCACTTCTCTATTACATATCTCCACTCCTTTCATATATCTGTCTATGGTTTTCTACCAGTCATTGTTTTTGTGACAGAGTGTTTTGCTCAAAGTCACCAGAGGTTGTTAGATGCCTTATTAGTTAATTCAGTAACTTAACTGTCATTTTTCTAACTAAAAAAAATAATTCCCACTTCTTGACTTTTGCAGATTATGATTATTTGCAATTTATATCTTAGCTTATAGCTAATTTTAAATATATTTTATTTACTATTCTTGTACGTGTAGAAGCAGAGTCCCGATATAAAGGCTGCTCCTACCTTTCCACCTTTTCAGTGAACCTATCAGATACGTTTTCTTTACAATTTTCTTATAATAAAATAGCTCTTGCTGATAATTTTGTTATAAATTTGACCTTGCTGTTATGTCATTAGCCTGTCTAGATATATATCAGTAGCTTCTTTATTATTTGAGTACTTAAATTCCGTCTCCTACAACGCAAAGAACATTCTAGAGATTGTTTACCAGTAACCTAACTTTCCATTATTATTCTCTTTTTATTTTATTTGCTTCCACTTGTTGCACCTAAAATACTGTCTCTCCCTTGCATCTCTGCTATAATTGCCTGCCAGGGACCACCACTAAAGTAGTCCTTAAATGATATAAGAGCCAGTTACTGCTCTAGAAATATATCCTACAGATGATGTCACCAGGAGGGACATTGAAGTGTCCTCATTTGGCGGCCAAACATCCCAGAGGCAGCATCTTGCCTCAGCAGTCAAGTTTATTTCAAACCTTATTTACGTGGCATCTTCACAGGAATTCATCTGGCACCAACAAGGTGAGGGATAGTGTATGGTAAAGCTCGTGGGTCAAGCAAATTGTTTTTTTGAGAATTAGTTACATTCGTTACTGGCTAAATCCTACGGATTTTTTTCTCAGATTCCATTCCCATACAAACGAATTTTTGTAGATTACCTAACTGGAATCTCACTTGCCAAAGTTAATTCCTTAACCTGGAAATTACAGCTGATATACATTGCTAAGAAGTTTCTTTTCACTGAATGTGATAAACGAAAATCTCATCCTCTGAAGACTGGTTATGAGCCCGTGAAAATCTATCCCTTCTCCTAACAAATTCTAATTTCATTTCACCTCTTTCTATCATCATAAATAAAGTGTTTTACGTCAAAAATTCGTCAATAAAGCTATATGCTATATAAATTGCAAATAATTAATCATTTAACTAGCGTGTTAAACTGCAAATAATTAAAAGGTAATTTTACCCTGTTGGCTTTGCAAATATTTCCTGCTAACCACAATTTGGTGAATGCATACTGTATTTATCTTGCTGATTCTTCATATGTTGGAGACAAAGTGTTTTGAGTTATGAGTTGCAAATACTTCAAAAGGTGGTTTTCCCCCCCCCCTTTTTTTCATTGCAAACAGTTCTTGATAACTATAAGTGAATGAATAGTGTATTTATCTCGTAGATTCTTCCTTTATCGTAAATAGAGTGTCTTACCATATTAATTGCAAATCAGTAATAAGCATTGCAACTTTTGTGGTTGCCCACAATTTAAGGAATACATATAGTACTGTATTTGTCTTGCTTATTCTTGATTTATTGTGAATAAATTGTTTTCCTTTAATACCAGCAAAGAATTAATGGTTTTGTATGCTCTTATGGTAGCATAAATATTTCTAGTTAGCTGTGACTAACCAATATATTTTCATCCAGTAGAATAATATTGGAAACTCATTATATGTGTGCACAGGCTTTCAGTTTCCCATTATTAACAGTGTGTCGTTTCTGTTTCTACTCTGCCTGTGTGACAGAGGTAATCGTCGAGTTGAGGCCAAAGTCTTGGCATACATCTGTGGTGCCGGAAAACGAAATCGTGCTCACCACCTCCGGGATTCGAGGCAGCATTTCATAAAATTTAAAATAAAAAATTTAATTCAATTCTTTTAATGTCATTGCATTTCCAAAATTAAAAGAAAGTTGAATTCTGATTTAATTTAAAAAAATTTAATTAAATTTTTGTAATGTCATTGCATTTCCAAAATTAAAAGAAAGTTGAATTCTGAGTTTCATTTAACCGAGTAGTGGTATAACAGGTGGAGTGTTCAAGTACAAATATCTGTCCAGCCTGTTTGTGAGCTCTTAACAGAGCTCAGTACTTTGAGTCCCCTTAGTAAAAGAGAATCTTAACAACTCTCCATTCCCCCAACAATATTGGCACCCGAACAGGGACCCGAACAGACAGACTGATTTTGATAAATTTATTTTTATTTTGCTTTTTAAGATTGCACATGAAACCCGATTACCATTCGCTCGATTATTGAAATGAATGAATCATAGGCTGCACACAAAAATTTTATAGCTAGATGTTGCGGATCAGAATTTTTTATTATTTTAAAATTAATTACGGTAACTAATATTTTCTTGTTTCCCATGTGGTAAACAAAATTTCAGGCAATCTACATGAGATTATGTGGTAACAGACTTAAGAAATCTTGCATGACGAGAAGACGTGTTATTTAAAATTTCATTTATTTGTGTGATAAGATTGAGTTTTAAAGCATTCGTGTTTTATATATCCGTTAAAGAGTGATACTTGTTAAGAATTGTTTATATTTCCTTGGGATTATGGAATTGGGAGAAAGCATATTAAGTATTTTTGCTTATAATTGTGTTGTATATTCAAGCATTGACTGCTCATAGATTGGGAAGAAAAACTTTTGGTGTCATTTATCGAGCCTAGGCTAAGCCTTTCATGTGTCTGAGTTGTCACTTGAAAATAAATTTTGTCATTACTAGTAGACATGTGTAATCTGGCTGCCTAGTAAGCCGTTAGCTTATCTTTGGTGTATTTTGCATAGGATCTGTGCCCTTTTGGCAACACTCCAGAATTTTACTTACGACAGTTTATTTGTGGGTACTACCATATACGCGCTCATACGCAATCACGACCGCTATACTGTACTTATTTGTATTCTCTGGCACTGGGTGCTAGTAGGTAAAATTCGTTGTTGCTTATTTCATTTGCACCATAACCGCAGGTACTGCCACGTATTGCTGTTAAGCAGGCATGACTGCCATCCTGTATTACCAGTGTTTCATGCACTGTTTTGCAACATTTTGTTTCTGTTGCACTTGATTGTGTTGCTCATTCCTTTCATTTGCACCATAACTACAGGTACTGCCACGTATTCCTGTTAAGCAGGCACGACTGCCATCCCGTATTACCAGTGTTTCATGCACTGTTTTGCAACATTTTGCTGCTGTTGCACTTGATTGTGTTGCTCATTCCTTTCATTTGCACCACAACCGCAGGTACTGCCACATATTGCTGTTAAGCAGGCACAACTTCCATCCTGTATTACCAGTGTTTCATGCACTGTTTTGCAACATTTTGCTGCTGTTGCACTTGATTGTGTTGCTCATTCCTTTCATTTGCACCACAACCGCAGGTACTGCCGCATATTGCTGTTAAGCAGGCACGACTGCCATTCTGTATTACCAGTGTTTCATGCACTGTTCTGCAACATTTTGCTGCTGTTGCACTTGATTTTATTTTGAGTCACTTTTATGGTGAGGTTTTGAGATCACTTTTATGTTTGAGTTTGAACTGTGGTGTTGAATTTTTTTCTCTCCTTGGTGTTGTGTGGTTCTTTCATTTTTTTCTACTATTGTAGAGATTTGTTTTTTTGCGGTAGTTTTTGGCACTTCGTTATTGACTGTTTAGGAAACCACCATGGAAACCAGGCAGTCAAAGGAAACAAAAATGGAAACCATCGAATCATTAGATGAGGAGCGTTAGCTGGGTATAATGATTGCTAGGGGTGAGAGATACGGTCTTTCCCCAGGGCAGAAGCTCTTCGAATGGGCTCATGAGAAGATGGTTGAACGCCGAGATAAGCTGGAGAAGAGAGCAAGTGATTAGGCACAAGCACAACGCGAACATGAGCTTGCTCGGCTTCGAGTGGGAATCCCAGAAGGTGGTCCTTCTTCCGGAAATAGAGATTACAGGAACGGGAAGCACAAGGGCCCCTCACAGAACTCACATTGTCCAGCTCATCCTCCTCACATTCCTAAGCCTTATTACGGCCATGCACCCACACTCAAGAAGGATGACCCGGTAAGACCTAAGCCTCAGCAGTTCAGAGGCAAAGGCCATTACTCTGCTTCACCTTCCCAGGGTTTTCAGCCAAACTCTAAGAGCCACCATGCTCCCTCACACAGCGGCGGCCCGCATAGCCGTCCAGACACGCACTTGGCCCATGCTGTAGAAATATGGCCAGAAAGGGCCACTGAGGATAACGCCAAGGAACCTACGTACAAACTTGCCAATGTGGAATTCATCGAACATGATGATCTGGAAGTGATCCCAAAATGCCTAGAAACCATAAATGGTGTGGAAGCTGAGATAGCCCTTGACACAGGGGCCAATGGCATACTTGTTGACAAGAGATTCGTCAGGGATGAAGATTTTACCGGCAAAGTCGTTCGTGTGCGGGTTGCTGAAGGAACACCCCAAATACGACACTGCTGTGTCATTAACCTGGATTGCAATTACTACAAGGGCAAAGCCCCAGCTGTGGAAATGATTGGGCTTATGTACCCTGTCTTGCTGGGTCGTGCACTGAACCTAGTTCCTATATTTCAGGCCGACCTCTACCATAAGGACATATCTCATTATAACTTCCCTCGGGGGAAGTCACATGAAGCCATTTCAGCAGCAACTCCTGGCCTCGATGCCAAGAATTTGGACGATTCTCCGACTGACTCCGTTGAGTCTGCTGCAGTTAGTACAGGTAATGTGGAACGCGGAGAGTTTCCCCCTTCTTTAGAGACACGCCCCATGAGACTACTGGGTACTCGCCTTTCGAGCTGATTTATGGTCATAAGGTCAGAGGCCCAGTGGAATTCTTGGCAGAATGTTGGGATTCACCTACCATCGAAGATGACAATAGGGATGTCCATGAGTATATTTTGAAGTTTTCGTCTCACCTCAAAAAGGCTTGGAAAATTTCACAATTAGCCATTAAGGGTCACCAGCAGACTGCCAAGCTCCTCTTTGACAAGCGTGCACGGCGTCATGCCCTGACACCCGGAGATCTAGCTCTTTTACTTCTTCCAACAGATACCTGCAAGCTAATGCTACGCTGGAAAGGACCGTACACTGTGGTACACCGGGTGACCCCTGACAGTTATGTGCTAAATGTTGATGGCAATAGCCGGAAATACCACATTAACCAGCTGAAGCTTTATTGTGAAGACCCGGAGGCCCACAGGGATCCTGCGCTGGCACTCTCAGCAACCCCTATAGATGCCCTCAGCATCAACAGAACCTCTGAGGCTGCAGCAACACAGGTGCTCCATTATAGCCACCCCTTACCTCCTATATTGGAATGCTCCACCCTTGCAGTGGAGACAGACTTACGGGAGTGGAGTTTTTCGGAAGAAGCCCCTCTGGCCGCAGCCACTGCCCTCGCAATTGAAGACATAAGCTTAGCCATCCCCACACCCCGAAAGGAAAGTGTGAGTAATTCCATTATTAACTCCAGACTGCAACCAAGTCAACAGGAACAGCTGAATTAGCTATTAGAGGACTATGAGAATGTCTTCAACGACCTTCCAGGCATTACCGCTACCCTTGAGCATCATGTCAGATTGACTGACCCAGAGCCATTTCGGCATTCCTATGGTCTTCCCCACCAGCTGTCCGTACGGCTGAAGGAAGATCTTGACACTTGGATCCGCCTCGGAATAGTTGAGAAGAGCATTTTGCCTTGGTGTTCGCCGTTACTGGCAGTGCGTAAGCGAGATGGCAGTCACAGGTTCTGCCTTGACTGTCGTAAGCTTAACTCTCGTACCATCTTTGATGGAGAGCCCATTGCTGACGCCGAGCATATTTTCTCGTTGCTCTCCCAAGCCCGTTACCTGTCCAAGTTGGATCTGGCCAGTGGATTTTGGCAAGTCCCGCTGAACGAGACTACCAAGCCTCTTAACTGTCTTTTCCACAAGATATGGTCTATACCAGTTCAGGGTCATGCCTTTTGGTATGGTAAATGCCCCTGGCTGCTTCAGCAGACTCATGAGGATAGTACTACAGGATCTCAACAATGTTTCATGCTTTATTGACAACATCCTGGTGCATTCTCAGGATTGGTCATCGCACCTCGAGACTCTCCGCAGGGTTCTCACTCGTCTGAGCCAGCATGGACTTCATTTAAAGCCTTCCAAATGTAAGATTGGTTTCACACAATTGCAGTATCTCGGCCACGTGGTTGGAGAAGGAGTTATGTCCCCTTTACATGACAGGGTAGAAGCTATTAATGATATGGAGAAACCTGCTACTGTCACTCAACTGAGATCATTTCTGGGTAGTGTCGGCTACTACCAACGGTTCATTCCACACTTTAATACTGTCGCTGCCCCTTTGCAGCAAATGACCTCCTCAAAGCAAGGTAAAACCTCCCCTGTCCAATGGACAGATGAACCGGAGAGAGCATTTTTCAAGCTCCGAGAAGCATTGGCGGGTGAGCCAGTATTACAACTGGTAAACCCTGATTTTCCATTTATCTTGCAGACCGACGCCTCAGACGAAGGCCTGGGTGCCGTGCTCTTGCAAGCCCGATCAGACAACTCAGCAGAAGTAGCTCCAGTGCGATATGGAAGCTGCAGGCTTCGCCCTGCAGAGCAAAATTACTCCACCGTGGAGAAGGAAACTCTAGCTGCATATTGAGCTATAAAGAGATTTGAAGTCCATCTGTATGGCCAACATTTTACACTGAGAACCGACCACCGACCTCTCCTATATTTACAGACTGCAGACAAGCTAAATCCTCGCCTGAAAAGGTGGGCACTTTACCTGAATCTTTTCAAATTCACTGCCCAACATGTTCATGGCAAGGACAATGACCTTGCTGATCTACTAAGTCGACGATCGTTACCCTCAAATGAGGAAGCTGGTGCTGTTAGCCTAAATTTGACTAGTCAGTAAAGATTACTTCTCTAATGTGTTGTTTATTTTTTATGTTTATCTTTTATGTCTTTAATACTGTACTGTACTTGTTTATTTTAGCGTACAAACGTTATTCCTAATGGAAGACGAAAAAGATGAAGAATATTTCTTTGATCGTAGTTTTATATTTCCCTTTGTGGGACTCTGAAAGCCAGAACATGGCGGAAACATTTTAGTTTAGTTTTAAATAGCTGAAACTGTTTTAAATCCAGTCGCCAACGTTAATGACGACTTGGTTCAGGTTTTCCATTTGCGTATACTGTATTTTTTTTTTATATTATTTTATTGTCTTATTGCATGTGAAGCATTCTTAAACTTAAATATTGATATCCACTGATATCTAATTGTGATTTTAATTTTCTTTAAATTTGAATTTGATCACATTTCTTTTATATTTTGCATGTCATTTAATGTTTTGTTTATAAGACCTGTTCACTTTTCCTAATAGTATGATATGTTCCAGTGGTGGATCCCATTCTTATTGTTCATTTGTTCTATTCCATGATAAGGATATCTCATCCCTCATAATAACACTGAAGTCACTGTAACTTCCTCTGTTCTTTTTTTGCCTTCTGTAGTAGAATTTTGCTAAATCAGTATTCTCTAGAAAGGGCCTTTGTAATAGAGTGTTTCGCTCAAAGTCACCAGAGGTTGTTAGATGCCTTATTAGTTAATTTAGTAACGTAACTGTCATTTTTCTAACTAAAAAAATAATTCCCACTTCTTGACTTTTGCAGATTATGATTAATTGCAGTTTATATCTTAGCTTATAGCTAATTTTAAATATCTCATATTTACTATTCTTGTACGTGTAGAAGCAGAGTCCCGATATAAAGGCTGCTCCTACCTTTCCACCTTTTCAGTGAACCTATCAGATACGTTTTCTTTACAATTTTCTCATGATAAAGTAGCTCTTGCTGATAATTTTGTTATAAATTTGACCTTGCTGTTATGTCATTAGCCTGTCTAGATATATATCAGTAGCTTCTTTATTATTTGAGTACTTAAATTCCGTCTCCTACAACGCAAAGAACGTTCTAGAAATTGTTTACCAGTAACCTAACTTTCCATTATTATTGTCGTTTTATTTTATTTGCTTCCACTTGTTGCACGTAAAATACTGTCTCTCCCTTGCATCTCTGCTATAATTGCCTGCCAGGGACCACCACTAAAGTAGTCCTTAAATGATATAAGAGCCAGTTACTGCTCTAGAAATATATCCTACAGATGATGTCACCTGGAGGGACATTGAAGCGTCCTCATTTGGCGGCCAAACATCCCAGAGGCAGCATCTCGCCTCAGCAGTCAATTTTATTTCAAACCTTATTTACGTGGCATCTTCACAGGAATTCATCTGGCACAAACAAGGTGAGGGATAGTGTATGGTAAAGCTCGTGGGTCAAGCAAATTGTTTTTTTGAGAATTAGTTACATTCGTTACTAGCTAAATCCTACGAATTTTTTCTCAGATTCCATTCCCATACAAATTAAATTTTGTAGATTACCTAACTGGAATCTCACTTGCCAGAATTAATTCCTTAACCTGGAAGTTACAGCTGATATACATTGCTAAGAAGTTTCTTTTCATTGAATGTGATAAACGAAAATCTCATCCTCTGAAGACTGGTTATGAGCCCATAAAAATCTATCCCTTCTCCTAACAAATTCTAATTTCATTTCACCCTTTTCTATCATCATATATAAAGTGTTTTACATCAAAACCTCGTGAATGAAGCTATCTGCTATATAAATTGCAAATAATTAATCATTTAACTAACGTGTTAAACTGCAAATAATTAAAAGGTAATTTTACCCTGTTGGCTTTGCAAATATTTCCTGTTAACCACAATCTAATGAACGCATACTGTATTTATCTTGCAAATTCTTCATGTGTTGGGGATAAAGTGTTTTGAGTTATAAGTTGCAAATACTTCAAAAGGTGGTTTTGCACCCTCCTTTTCATTGCAAACAGTTCTTGATAACCAAAAGTGAATGAATACAGTATTTATCTCGTAGATTCTTCCTTTATCATAAATAGAGTGTTTTACCATATTAATTGCAAATCAGTAATAAGCATTGCAACTTTTGCGGTTGCCCACAATTTAAGGAATACATACAGTACTGTATTTGTCTTGCTTATTCTTCATTTATTTTGAATAAATTATTTTCCTTTAATACCAGCAAAGACTTAATGGTTTTGTATGCTATTATGGTAGCATAAATATTTCTGGTTAGCTGTGACTAACCAATATATTTTCATCCAGTAGAATAATATTGGAAACTCATTATATGTGTGCACATGCTTTCAGTTTCCCATTATTAACAGTGTGTCATTTCTGTTTCTGCAATTGCAGTGTCCTCTATTCTACTCTGCCTGTGTGACAGAGGTAATCGTCGAGTTGAGGCCAAAGTCTTGGCATACGTCTGTGGTGCCGGAAAACGAAATCGTGCTCACCACCTCCGGGATTCGAGGCAGCATTTCATAAAATTTAATATAAAAAATTTAATTCAATTCTTTTAATGTCATTGCATTTCCAAAATTAAAAGAAAGTTGAATTCTGAGTTTCATTTAACCGAGTAGTGGTATAACGGGTGGGGTGTTCAAGTACATATATCTGTCCTGTCTGTTTGTGAGCTCTTAACCGAGCTCAGTACTTTGAGTCCCCTTAGTAAAACAATATCTTAACAACTCTCTCTCCATTCCCCCAACAATAGGTATTTTGCCAAACTGCAGAGATTTCTGTAGATTCTTGTGGTTCGAGTATGAAATACTTCAAAAGGTAGTTACCTATAGATTTAAAGTAGTACTCTTTAGTGCAACATCATCTCCCTTTTTGCTTCAGAAAACACTCAGATATCACTTGGAGACACATTCACATCCAATAGCTAAGTCTCTGATCTCTCATTTCTATGTAGATAACTTTGTTTGTACGTATTCAGACTGAACAGTTAAAAACAGAGTATCCCATTGTAAATTCTATTTTAGCAGAAGCCTCTATGCCATTACAAGGTTGGGTGAGTAATGATGTAAATTTAATGATGAAGTAGGTGTTAATCATGACCAATTGGATCTGAATAATATAAATGTTTTAGGAATTTCTTGGAATGTTGTATACGATGAAATCAAATTGTACTCCAGTAAGAAAGTGTGCAAGGAGGAGTGTGTGCATCATCAAATCACCAAGAGATCAGTTGTATCTGTAATTGCTAGTGTATTTGATCCTTTAGGATTGTTATCACCAATCTTGATCAAGGGAGTTATTCATTTCAAAATTATGGAGAAGTAAGTGTTCTTGGGATGAACCTTTGCCAGAACTTTAGTACAAGAATTTTCAGTTATTTGCAGAGATTTGAATCAGATATCAAGAATTCAATATCCTAGATTTGTAATTGTCCCTGGTGTATCAGATTTGCACATATTTTGTGATTCATCTAAAGTAGCTTATGGATTAGTTGCATATGCTGTGGACTTAAGAAGCAAATCTAGTGATATCATTATGAGTAAAGTAAGAGTATCACCAAATCATCCACTCACCATTCCTAAGTTAGTTACTCTCACTTACTTTAGCCTCAGCATTGGCTCAGACACTCTTGTCTAATGAGAAATTAGCATTCAAAGGTTGCACTATATGGTGTGACAGTGAAGTTGCCATTAATTGGGTGTATCATGATTCATCATCAGATGTTTTTGTGAGAAACAGAGTGTGTGAAATTCGCAACTTGCGATCTAAGTTTGATTTGAACATTTTACATGTCCCATCTAGAGAGAATCCTGCAGATATATTGACCAGAAGTGTTAGTGTATCAAAGTTGAATAGCAATGTCATGAGAGTACCTAATTGTGATTACCTAATTGTGTTTACGGGAAAGAGCCCATAGCTCGTATCTTCCCGTCTCCTGATCGGTTCCATTTTATACTTAGTGATACTTATCATACTTGTCCTTAAAACTATGGATTGAGATAGCATTAACTACCTCCTCGCTTAGCGAATTCCAATTATCAACTACTCTTACACTGAAAAAGAATTTTCTTACATCCTGCAAAGAAGTTTTCTTACGAAGCTTCAAACTATGACCTCTAGTTCTAGAGCCAGCCATATCAAAATACCGATCCCTATCCACTCTATCATAACCATGAAGGAATTTAAAGACTGTCACCATATCCCCCCCCACTCTTCTAGCTTCGAGTGATGGTAAGTCTAATTCCCTCAGCCTCTCATCATAACTGAGATTGCGTATTTCTGGCACCAGTTTCGTGGCATATCCTTGAACTTTTTCAAGCTTAGCTATGTGCTTTTTCAAGTGCGGATTCCAAAAGGGGGCTGCATATTCGAGTTTTGGCCTCACATAGGTTACATAAATATTTCTGAACATTTCCTTGTCCATGTGCCTGAAGGCTACCCTTACATTTGATAAGAATGCATATGCTGCCCTTACTATGCCATTTATATGTATTTCTGGAGACAAATCTGCCAGTATGTTTACTCCTAGATCTCTCTCATTTTCTGTCTCTTGAAGTTGTACTCCAGCCACCGAGTAGTCAAGCTTGGGCCTTCTTGCACTTGTACCCATTCTCATTACCTTACATTTTGAAGTATTGAATTTCATTAGCCACTTTTCTGACCACTCATGCAGATTATTTAGATCCTCCTGAAGTTCTCTACCATTGTTCTCGTTTTTTACTTTCTTCACAATCTTTGCATCATCTGCAAACATATTCATGAATGAATTTACAGACTCTGGTAGGTCATTTACATATATAAGGAACAAAAGTGGCCCTAAAACTGAACCCTGTGGAACTCCACTACTAACTCTTCTCCATTCAGACACTGAGTGTCTTACTCTAACCCTCTGTTCCCTTCCTTCTAAGTAAGTTTTTATCCATTCCAAAACATTTCCACCTATTCTAGCCATTGATTGCAGCTTCCTAATAAGTCTCCCATGTGGAACAGTGTCAAACGCTTTCTGGAAGTCTAGGAATATGCAATCTGCCCAGCCCTCTCTTTCCTGTAAGATTTGGCTTACCTCATCATAAAGTTCTAATAAGTTTGTGACTGTTGATCTACCTTCTCTGAAGCCATGTTGCCTCACTGACAAAAAGTTGAAGGATTCCAAGTGAAGAGAGATATGTTTCCTTAGTAGTTTATCCATAACTTTGCAAACTATGCTGGTCAAGGAAACTGGTCTATAGTTCAGAGCCGTATCCCTTCTTCCCTTTTTGAAGATAGGTATCACATTTGCTTGTTTCCAGCATCTTGGAATCTCCCCTGACTCCAGTGACTTTTTAAATATGATACTTAGTGCCACTGATATTGAGTTTGCGCATTTTTTAAGTACATGAGGGGATATGTTATCAGGACCTGTAGCTTTATGAACATCTAAATCCATCAGCGCTTTGCATACCTCTGTGGCTGTAAGGTTAATGTTCTCTAATACTGGCCCTTGAGCTTCTATCACTGCAATCTGAGGGGGTGGGGTATTTTCTACTGTAAATACTGACTGAAACTCCTTGTTCAATTCTTTGCAGATCTCTTCATCCGTCTCAGTGATGCTTCCATCCGCTCTCTTTAGCCTTAAAACCTGTTCTTTTACCTTCAGTTTTCCTCTGATAAAGCTGTGGAAAAGCTTGGGATTTTCTTTAGCCTTCCTGGTGATGTCCCTCTCATAGTCTCTCTCTGCCTCTCTTCTTTTACTTAGGTAGTCATTTCTTGCTGTTTTGTAGGTTTGCCAGGCATTTATGTTTTTTCTCCTCCTATACCTTTTCCAGCATTTGTCTCTCCGCTCCTTAGTTCTTTTACACCCATTATCAAACCATTTCTCTCTGGCATGAATTACACCTACTTTGGTGACAGGTATGCAGCAATCTACTATCTTCCCATATTTCTCACAAAAGATTTCATACATTTCTTGTACAGATTTGTTGTAAAATAAGGTTCTCCAGTCAAGAACTGCAAAAAGCTCATTCATTTTGATGTAATCTCCTTTCGGATAGTTCCTCATGTCCTCAGTGCCTCTACTCTCAGGAAGAATATCTTCAATGATATACTCCATCAACAACACACAGTGGTCACTCTTTCCAATTGGTGGTACATACTCAATTTTTTCAATATCCAACACATTATCTGTGAACACTAGATCAAGTAGTGATGGCTCATCCCCACCCCTGGCCCTTGTTGGTTCCCATACATGTTGGTGTAGGAAATTCCCTTGTACGCAATTTAGGAATCTTGCCCCGAATGAGTCCTCACCACTGTGTGGGTCAAGATTTATCCAATCTATCTCTTTATGTTTAAAGTCTCCCATAATCAAAATCCTACATTTTTTTTCCCGTGCCATGTTAACAACAGAGTTTATGACTTCAATAGTACCTATATGACTTTCCTCATAAACTTGAAGCCTATTTTGGTTCCTTGGTGGGTTGTATACAACAGTTATTATAATGCTCTCTGACCCAGTATTTATGCGAGCAACAAGAAATTCCTTGAACTCACTTTCTATAGCCAAGTTTATTTTTTCAACTTGAATCCTTTCACTTATGAGCAGTGCTATCCCTCCACCAGTCCTCTCAGATCTTTCAACCCTTAGTATTCTGAAGCCCTTAGGAAAAACTGTGACACTGTTTATGTCCTCACTCAACTTAGTCTCTGTAATTGCTACTATATCTGCCTTACTGTTGTGAATCCTATCTTTTAATTCTACTGCCTTACCAGCTAATCCATCAGCATTTGTGTATAACAATCTTAATGAGGCCCCATCCCCTGATCTTCTGTCATTATCTTCTTTATCTCCCCTTTGTCTGGAAGAACTCTGTAATGAAAATTGTTCTTCTCTTCTTCATTTCTTTCATCATTTAACCTTCTTGCCTCTTGCAACAAGTTTTTGATCTTTCCCATCTCTTCCTGTGTTCTGTATCGTCTAATGAACACTTCTTAGAATTCTTGAAGGTCTTTTAAGACTTTTTTTTCTCAACAATATTTCCCTACATGTTTTCCCTCTCTCAAAGGTTACTTTTGTTGGTCTCGGCTTTCCTTCCCTCGAATATTTACCTAGTTGGTGTATGTTTACAATATCCTCAGGACCACATACTACTCCAAGCTTTCTTATCAGGTCTACAACCCTAGCTTTATTTTCTTCAAGTCTCCCCTTCCATGTTGGCTCCTGGGATTCGCTTATGCCTGAGATTACCACTGTCTTCTCCTTATCAAGTGCCAGTCTGATGAGTGGGTTTGCCCTTTCCATCACAACGTCTTTCATTTTTTTGATGTGGAGACATGGACCTTCATTTTTGCTTAATCCATCAGAATATTCGCAACAAAAAGAGTTCATTGTTAATTCTACAGTAGTGTATGAGATTTTAACAGAACTTAATGTTAATGAACCCATACTTCCTCATATTGAGATGAGTAAATATTCATCTCTTACTAAAGTTATGAGAATCATGTCATATGTAAAGCAGTTCTGTAATCATTATTTCCACGACAAGTTCAGGTTGAATACTCTTCATGCTTGTATTAGATTAGCCCAGTTGCAAAGTTTTCCTACTTTATTTGCATTTTTTAAATGACCTGAGCAAAGTGCTAAACCAGCTTTGGAACTCATCAATTTAGTCAAACAATTAGATTTACATTTGAATGAAGATCAGTTAATTTGTTGTGGCAGTAGATTACAGAATTAAGATCTATCTCCTGAAGCACAATTTCCAATTTACTTACCTGCCAAACATCCATTGACTAAACTTAAAATAGTTCATTATCATATTCAACATCATCATTGTGGATTAGGACAAATGTTGTCAAGACTTAGGAAACAGTTTTGGATCTCTAAAGGTAGAGTTATTGTGAAGAAAATATTAAAAACATGTATTTTGTGTAAAAAGGCAGTTGGCAAGACGATCTCTCAACCAGGTCCCCCTCCTTTACCAGAGGAAAGAGTCAGATTTGTTAGACCCTTCAACTCAGTTGGAGTAGGATAGGTTGTAAATGATGCCTTTAAATTTTCTGTTTTTGCTCTATGCTTTATTATGTTTGTACATGTGATTTATTTAGCTTCCTACCCATTTTGGGGGGAGAGTGTGGTGATCTGTCTATCACACACAGTTTCATGCGTTATACCTTGTGTGTGTTTTATTGTAATACCATAAGCAGTATTGCATCAGCCTACATGTATATATTCGTTTGAGAGACTATATTAAAACTGTCATTTATTTTGTCAATAATTCATCATTTTCCCATGAATAAATGGGATTTGTCAGTAAAGTTAATCTAAATCTTAGGAAATCCTTAATTATGTAAAATATGATAGAAATATATCCTTTTATTTTTAGAATGTGATGCTCGTCTGATTTGTTTACAGAACGGACTAGGACTCCCTCTGAAGACAGCACCAGGTGATGACCTATTGTTAGAGACTCGTAAAATTCGTGTAAATTTACGAGCCTCCCATTTCGCCCCTTGGACTAGTGCTGTTGAATTTGTCAAGCAGTGACTGTTTCAATATTGTATAAAGTTCTTGGATTTTGAACAATCATTATTTCGATATTAAGTGTTGTTTGTTTTGATGTGTCCAGTAGTCGTACCTGGAGCTATAACTCCTTTATTTTTGTAAAATTTACCTTATTGCTGCCTACACTAAAGTAAAATTTATCCTTTTCTTTTAAGCTGAAATATTGCTCTCCATTATAATGTTAATTTTTTTCAATATATTTTTACATTTTTATCGAGGAGTCTTTCATTTAAGCCTGGATTTATGCAGTGTTCAGTTTAATATTATTTAGTGTATGTGTATCATTAACCAATGGGAGTTCTCCACTACTATTAAGCAAACATAACTCATGCCCTTCCCCTTTAGTACCGTACAGTTTGTCTGTTATATTTAATTATAAGCCAGTAAGTTTTAGCCCAACTTTATTTGAAGTTGGTTGAGTAATTATTATTGTGTACGGTAGCCTGCAAAAACTGAGAGTAGACTATTCATTGACCAGGTGGAAGCAGGCATTCTGGGAATAGTCACCACAAATAGTAAAAAACATAAATTTAGATATACGTACGTACAGTATAACTCACAGTATTGCATCATGCGAAATAGTGTCCGATAGCGTACAATGTACTGGGGTAGCAGCTATGTGAGCTAGCATATATATTTATATTTCCAGTAGTTTCATGATTTTATTGATAAAAAAACGTATTTCTTAGCCTAAGAATAATGAAACAGTAAAAAATAGTAAAAAACATAAATACTAACAGTATTGCAACATGTAAAATACAATACCGCTATCAGCGTTTTGGACAAAGGCTCGTTCAGTCTAACTCACGTGTGCGCCGTTCACGTTGTGCTTATTAATACGTTTTGCTTGTGATTTTTTTACTCGCATATTTTAACCTTTGCAATGCCTCCCAAGCATCCTTCATCTTCTAAGGCTTCTTGTAGTGAGCCTAAGCGGCAAAGGAAAATGTTAACCATAACAGATAAGGTAAGTTTACCTATCACGTACATATAAATTTACGTTGCATGCTGTTATTTATACCGCTATCAGCTTTTCGGACAAAGGCTCGTTCAGTCTAACTCACGTGTGCACTGTTCACGTTGTGCTTATTAATACGTTTTGCTTGTGATTTTTTTACTCGCATATTTTAACCTTTGCAATGCCTCCCAAGCATCCTTCATCTTTTAAGGCTTCTTGTAGTGAGCCTAAGTGGCAAAGGAAAATGTTAACCATAAGAGATAAGGTAAGTTTACCTATCACGTACGTATAAATTTACGTTGCATACTGTTATTTATAAAGTAAAGGGTGGTTTTTTAACAGTGCAGAAGGGGGTTTATACAGTAAACGTACAAATAATTGTAAAATACCTATGTACATGAGTATGTCATATAAATTTACGCTTGCATGCTGTTATTTATGAAGTAAAGGGTGGTTTGTTAACAGTACAGGGAGGGTTTATACAGTTTATACGGTGCATAAATGGAAGGAACACTATATATATATATATATATATATATATATATATATATATATATATATATATATATATATATATATATATATATATATATATATATATATATATATATTATAGAGAGAGAGATTCATAATCTATGCTTTACTAGTACAACAATATCTCATTTGGAAAATTATTCCAGTAAGGGTGAAAATCCCATTTCGTAGTTGTAGTTAGGGTTCATACTGGGTGACAGGAGACAGAAGCGCTTGGTGGGAAACTGCCGTAGAGGTGGTCGCTTAGTTACTAAGCTGAACCATTTTTTTCCCCCTTTTTCTCGCGTGCGCTATTCTCGGAATTCAATTTATTTTAATATTATTTTCAAGACGTGGTATTCCAATTTTACGTAGTATAAACACTCGCAAAATGTGAGATGATTGTATATATATATATATATATATATATATATATATATATATATATATATATATATATATATATATATATATATATACACAGTGTTCCCCTGCTGTATCGCGTTTCTTGGTTCGCGTTCTCACTGTATCGCGGTTTTTTTTTTTGGATAAAGTATTATTTTATTTTATGGGTATACGCAAAAATATTAAAATATTGAAAAAATAAAAATGTTCAGTATTTTCATTTTTTTATTGAAAATGTAAATTTACGTTGCTTGCTGTTATTTATAATGTAAAGGGTGTTTTTTTAACAGTGCAGGGAGGGTTTATACAGCACGTAAACATAAAAATAAATGTAAAATACCTACATACATGAGTATGTCATGTAATTACCACTTCATTCATCGTAATTTTATCTATCACTTTCATATAAATTTACGTTGCATGCTGTTATTTATGAAGTAAAGGGTGGTTTGTTAACAGTACAGGGAGGGTTTATAGCGTGTAAACGTAAATATAATTGTAAAATTCCTATGTACATGAGTATGTCATGTAATTACCACTTCATTCACCGTAATTTTATCTATCACTTTCATGTAAATTTACGTAGCTTGCTGTTATTTATAATGTAAAGGATGTTTTTTTAACAGGGCAGGGAAGGTTTATACAGTACGTAAACGTAAAAATAATTGTAAAATACCTATGTACATGAGTATGTCATGTAATTACCACTTCATTCATCGTAATTTTATCTATCACTTTCATATAAATTTACGTTGCATGCTGTTATTTATGAAGTAAAGGGTGGTTTGTTAACAGTACATTGAGGGTTTATACAGTGTAAACGTAAAAATAATTGTAAAATACCTATGTACATGAGTATGTCATGTAATTACCACTTCATTCACCGTAATTTTATCTATCACTTTCATGTAAAGGATGTTTTTTTAATAGTGCAGGGAAGGTTTATACAGTACGTAAACGTAAAAATAATTGTAAAATACCTATGTACATGAGTATGTCATGTAATTACCTCTTCATTCACCGTAATTTTATCTATCACTCATAGAAATTTATGTTACATGCTGTTATTTATGAAGTAAAGGGTGGTATGTTAACAGTACAGGGAGGGTTTATACAGTGTAAACGTAAAAATAAATTAAAATATCTATGTACATATAGGCTGATCCTACTCCGCGGGTTTCCTGGTTCGCGGCGGGTCCCGGAACCGAACTTCCGCGGTAAGGGGGGAACACTGTGTATATATATATATATATATATATATATATATATATATATATATATATATATATATATATATATATATATATATATATATATATATATATATATATATATATATATATATATATATATATATATATATGAATCATTTTTTTACCCCGACCGGGACTCGAACCTAGGACTTGTGATTAATAAGTCAAGGCACTACCACTACACCACAGAAGGTTAAAAGGAATCCAACCTTATAGCTTATATCTGCTATACTTAGGAATGAACGCATTCTATCTGAATACCACTATATTCATATTACAGATTCCCCAACCTCACTCGTGGCTTCATTTTAGCATTTAATTCAATTCGCAATCTCATTCGGGCCATGAAATAACTAAATAAGCACAGTACATATGTGAAAACATGAATAAATTTTTACCCCGACTGGGACTTGAACCTAGGACTTGTGATTACTAAGTCAAGGCACTACCACTACACCACAGAAGGTTAAAAGGAATCCAACCTTATAGCTTATATCTGCTATACTTAGGAATGAATGCATTCTATCTGAATGCCACTATGTTCATATTACAGATTCCCCAACCTCACTCGTGGCTTCATTTTAGCATTTAATTCAATTCCCAATCTCATTCGGGTCATGAAATAACCAAATAAATGGCCCGATTGAGATTGGGAATTAACTTAAATGCTAAAATGAAGCCACGAGTGAGGTTGGGGAATCTGTAATATGAACATAGTGGCATTCAGATAGAATGCGTTCATTCCTAAGTATAGCAGATATAAGCTATAAGGTTGGATTCCATTTAACCTTCTGTGGTGTAGTGGTAGCGCCTTGACTTAGTAATCACAAGTACTAGGTTCGAGTCCTGGTCGGGGTAAAAAATTATTCATGTTTTCACATATGTAATGCGCTTATTTGATTATTTCATGGTCCGAATGAGATTGGGAATTGAATTAAATGCTAAAATGAAGCCACGAGTGAGGTTGGGGAATCTGTAATATGAACATAGTGGCATTCAGATAGAATGCGTTCATTCCTAAGTATAGAAGATATAAGCTATAAGGTTGGATTCCTTTTAACCTTCTGTGGTGTAGTGGTAGCGCCTTGACTTAGTAATCACAAGTCCTAGGTTCCAGTCCCAGTCGGGGCAAAAAATTATTCATGTTTTCACATATGTAATGTGCTTATTTGGTTATTTCATGGCCCGAATGAGATTGGGAATTGAATTAAATGCTAAAATGAAGCCACGAGTGAGGTTGTGGAATCTGTAATATGAACATAGTGGCATTCAGATAGAATGCGTTCATTCCTAAGTATAGCAGATATAAGCTATAAGGTTGGATTCCTTTTAACCTTCTGTGGAGTAGTGGTAGCGCCTTGACTTAGTAATCACAAGTCCTAAGTTCGAGTCCCGGTCGGGGTAAAAAATGATTCATGTTTTCACATATGTAATGTGCTTATTTGGATAATATATATATATATATATATATATATATATATATATATATATATATATATATATATATATATATATATATATATATATATAGTGTTCCCTCGGATAGTCGCATTCTCACTGTATCGTTTTTTTTTTCTTTCTTTTTTTTAAGATTATTGTGACACCAGGATGGGCCAAAAAATGATAAAATAAAACAGACTTTATCAGTTGTAAAGATAAACAGAGATGGAGAGTGTAATGACCTGTCAGATGTGAAGGGATTATAAAAGATGTGTAATGAATATCCAGCTCTCTGCTGGGTTTTAATATACCTCTGCATTACTTTCATGATGTCTATTCCAATAATTCTGTGTAGATTTTATTATTATTATTATTATTATTATTATCATTGGCAACAATAATTTTCCTTTGATGATGATTGTGGAGATTATTATCATCATCATTATTATTATTATTAAGGGCTCATCATTGTTTGTACATCTGTTGGTTTATTTACTTTTAATAACTGTGTAAAGTGCTCCTCCATAGTTGGCTGGGACAAAGAGAGTGTGGGGGGTTGGGTAGAATAGAATGGTGGAGAGAGAAAGAGAGAGATAGAATTTTTAAGTAACTCTTGTTCATTTAACCAAAACTACATTATTTATCGTAAAAATAATGGTTTAATTACGAATTCGTAGTAATAATGATAATAATAATAATAATAATAAAAATAATAATAATAATAATGATGATGATGATAATAATAATAATAATAATAATAATAATAATCTCCCCAATCATCAAAGGAAAATTATTGTTGCCAATAATAATAATAATAATAATAATAACAATAATAACAATAATAATAATAATAATAAGATCTAAGGAGAATTTTTAGAATAGACATCATGAAAGTAATGCAGAGGTATAGTAAACCCAGCAGAGAGCTGGATATTCATTACACATCCTTTATAATCCCTTCACATCTGACAGGTCATTACACTCTCCATCTCTGTTTCTCTTTACAGCCTGATAAAGGCCGTTTTATTTTATCATATTTGGCCTGTCCTGGTGTCATAATCATCTATTTTTTTTTTTTTTTTTAAGGCTGATCCTACTTCGCAGTTTTCCTGGTTCGCGCCAGGTCCCGGAATCGAACTATCGCGATAAGGGGGGGAACACTGTATATATATATATATATATATATGTATGTATATATATATATATATATATATATATATATATATATATATATATATATATATATATATATATATATATATATATATATATATATATATACATATATACAGTAATCCCTCGCTCTATCGTGATTCACCTCTCGCGAATTCACTGTATCGTGATTCTTTTTGACCAAATAAATAAATAATTTTTTATTTTTTGTTTTAAAGATTATAGTGACACCAGGATGGACCAAAAAATGATAAAATAAAACAGCCTTTATCAGGCTGTAAAGAGAAACAGATATGGAGAGTGTAATGACCTGTCAGATGTGAAGGCATTATAAAAGATGTGTAATGAATCTCCAGCTCTCTGCTGGGTTTTAATATACCTCTGCATTACTTTCATGATGTCTCCTTAGATGTTATTGGTATTATTATTATTATTATTATTATTGGCAACAATAATTTTCCTTTGATAATGATTGTTTAGATTATTATCATTATTATTATTATTATTATTATTATTATTATTATAATTATTATTATTATTGCAGCTTAGAATGTCCAAATTAAGGAAAATATTGAACAGTTTAGAAAAGAGTTCCAGGAGTTGAATATGGAACATGAAGCCATGAAAACTTCCTTTGCTGAGGCACTGCAGGGGAATGTGGCAGTAAAAGAGGCTGTAAAGGTGGTGGCACTGGAAAACATACTCACAGTTGACTATAAAGAGACAGTAATCGAAAAAATGAAAGACGTTGTGATGGAATGGGCAAATCCAATGATTAAACAGGCCCTTGATAAAGAGAAGACAGTGGTAATCTCAGGCATTAGCGAATCCCAGGAGCCGACATGGCAGGGGAGACTTGAAGAAAATAAAGCTAGGGTTGTAGACCTGATAAGAATGCTTGGAGCAGTTTGAGGTCCTGAGGATATTGTAAACATTCACCAACTAGGCAAATATTCGAGGGAAGGAAAGCCGAGACCAACAAAAGTAACCTTTGAGAGAGGGGAAACATGTAGGGCTATATTGTTGAGAAAAGAAAGTCTAAAAGACCTTCAAGAATTCAAAGAAGTGTTCATTAGACAATACAGAACACAGGAAGAGATGGGAAAGATCAAAAACTTGTTGCAAGAAGGTTAAATGAGGAAAGAAATGAAGAAGAGAAGAAAAATTTTCATTTTAGAGTTCTTCCAGACAAAGGGGAGATAAAGAAGATAATGACAGAAGATCAGGGGATGGGGCCTCATTAAGATTGTTATATACAAATACTGATAGAGTAGTTGGTAAGGCAGTAGAATTAAAAGATAGGATTCACAACAGTAAGGCAGATATAGTAGCAATTACAGAGACTAAGTTGAGTGAGGACATAAACAGTGTCACAGTTTTTCCTAAGGGCTTCAGAATATTAAGGGTTGAAAGATCTGAGAGGACTGGTGGAGGGATAGCACTGCTCATAAGTGAAAGGATTCAAGTTGAAGAAATAAACTTGGCTATAGAAAGTGAGTTCAAGGAATTTCTTGTTGCTCGCATAAATACTGGGTCAGAGAGCATTATAATAACTGTTGTATATAACCCACCAAAGAACCAGAATAGGCTAGAAGTTATGAGGAAAGTCATATAGGTACTATTGAAGTCATAAACTCAGTTGTTAACATGGCACGGGAGAGAAAATGTAGGATTTTGATTATGGGAGCTTTTAATCATAAAGAGATAGATTGGATAAATCTTGACCCACACAGTGGTGAGGACTCATTCGGGGCAAGATTTCTAGATTGCGTACAAGGGAATTTCCTACACCAACATGTAATGGAACCAACGAGGGCCAGGGGTGGGGATGAGCCATCACTACTTGATCTGGTGTTCACAGATAATGTGTTGGATATTGAAAAAATTGAGTATGAACCACCAATTGGAAAGAGTGAACACTGTGTGTTGTTGATGGAGTATATCATTGAAGATATTCTGCCTGAGAGTAGAGGCACTGAGGACATGAGGAGGAACTATCCGAAAGGAGATTACATCAAAATGAATGAGCTTTTTGCAGTTATTGACTGGAGAACCTTATTTTACAACAAATCTGTACAAGAAATGTATGACATCTTTTGTGAGAAATATGGAGAGATAGTAGATTGCTGCATACCTTTAACAAAAGTAGGTGTAATTCATGCCAGAGAGAAATGGTTCATTATGAGTGTAAAAGAGCTAAGAGTGGAGAGACAAATGCTGGAAAAGGTATATAGGAGAAGAAAAAACATAAATGCCTGGCAAACCCACAAAAGAGCAAGAAATGACTACCTAAGTAAAAGAAGAGAGGCAGAGAGAGACTATGAGAGGGACATCACCAGGAAGGCTAAGGAAAATCCCAAGCTTTTCCACAGCTTTATCAGAGGAAAACTGAAGGTAAAAGAACAGGTTTTAAGGCTTAAGAGAGAGGATGGAAGCATCACTGAGACGGATGAAGAGATCTGCAAAGAATTGAACAAGGAGTTTCAGTCAGTATTTACAGTAGAAAATACCCCACCCCCTCAGATTGCAGAGATAGAAGCTCATGGGCCGGTATTAGAGAACATCAACCTTACAGCCACAGAGGTATGCAAGGCGCTGATGGAGTTAGATGTTCATAAAGCTACAGGTCCTGATGACATATCCCCTCATGTACTTAAAAAATGCGCAAACTCAATATTAGTGACACTAAGTATCATATTTAAAAAGTCACTGGAGTCAGGGGAGATTACAAGGTGCTGGAAACAAGCAAACGTGATACCTATCTTCAAAAAGGGAAGGAGGGACACGGCTCTGAACTATAGACCAGTTTCCTTGACCAGCATAGTTTGCAAAGTTATGGAGAAACTACTAAGGTAACATATCTCTCTTCACTTGGAATCCTTCAACTTTTTGTCAGTGAGGCAACATGGCTTCAGAGAAGGTAGATCAACAGTAACAAACTTATTAGAATTTTATGATGAGGTAAGCCGAATCTTACAGGAAAGAGAGGGCTGGGCAGATTGCATATTCCTAGACTTCCAGAAAGCGTTTGACACTGTTCCACATGGGAGACTTATTAGGAAGCTGCAAGCAATGGCTAGAATAGGTGGAAATGTCTTGAGATGGATAAAAACTTACTTAGAAGGAAGGGAACAGAGGGTTAGAGTAAGACACTCAGTGTCTGAATGGAGGAGAGTTAGTAGTGGAGTTCCATAGGGTTCAGTTTTAGGGCCACTTTTGTTCCTTGTATATGTAAATGACCTACCAGAGTCTGTAAATTCATTCATGAATATGTTTGCAGATGATGCAAAGATTGTGAAGAAAGTAAAAAACGAGAACAATGGTAGAGAACTTCAGGAGGATCTAAATAGTCTGCATGAGTGGTCAGAAAAGTGGCTAATGAAATTCAATACTTCAAAATGTAAGGTAATGAGAATGGGTACAAGTGCAAGAAGGCCCAAGCTTGACTACTCGGTGGCAGGAGTACAACTTCAAGAGACAGAAAATGAGAGAGATCTAGGAGTAAACATACTGGCAGATTTGTCTCCAGAAATACATATAAATGGCATAGTAAGGGCAGCATATGCATTCTTATCAAATGTAAGGGTAGCCATCAGGCACATGGACAAGGAAATGTTCAGAAATATTTATGTAACCTATGTGAGGCCAAAACTCGAATATGCAGCCCCCTTTTGGAATCCACACTTGAAAAGGCACATAGCTAAGCTTGAAAAAGTTCAAAGACATGCCACGATACTGGTGCCGGAAATACGCAATCTCAGTTAGGATAAGAGGCTGAGGGAATTAGACTTACCATCACTCGAAGCTAAAAGCTTGAAGGGGGATATGGTGACAGTCTTTGAATTCCTTCATGGTTATGATAGAGTGGATAGGAATCGATATTTTGATATGGCAGGCTCTAGAACTAGAGGTCATAGTTTGAAGCTTCGTAAGAAAACTTCTTTGCAGGATGTAAGGAAATACTTTTTCAGTGTAAGAGTAGTTGATAATTGGAATTTGCTAAGCGAGGAGGTAGTTAATGCTATGTCAATCAATAGTTTTAAGGACAGGTATGATAAGTATCACTAAGTACAAAATGGAACCGAACTGGAGACGGGAAGATACGAGCTTTGGGCTCTTTCCCGTAAGTACAATTAGGTAATTACACACCTGGTGTCCAACGGATATAGAGTGAGTTAATTTCTTTACTTATATTTTATTTGTGATTACGTAATTGTGTTTACGGGAAAGAGCCCAAAGCTTGTATCTTCCCGTCTCCTGATCGGTTCCATTTTATACTTAGTGATACTTATCATACCTGTCCTTAAAACTATGGATTGAGATAGCATTAACTACCTCCTCGCTTAGCAAATTCCAATTATCAACTACTCTTACACTGAAAAAGTATTTCCTTACATCCTGCAAAGAAGTTTTCTTACGAAGCTTCAAACTATGACCTCTAGTTCTAGAGCCAGCCATATCAAAATATCGATCCCTATCCACTCTATCATAACCATGAAGGAATTTAAAGACTGTCACCATATCCCCCCTCACTCTTCTAGCTTCGAGTGATGGTAAGTCTAATTCCCTCAGCCTCTCATCATAACTGAGATTGCGTATTTCCGGCACCAGTATCGTGGCATGTCTTTGAACTTTTTCAAGCTTAGCTATGTGCTTTTTCAAGTGCGGATTCCAAAAGGGGGCTGCATATTCGAGTTTTGGCCTCACATAGGTTACATAAATATTTCTGAACATTTCCTTGTCCATGTGCCTGAAGGCTACCCTTACATTTGAAAAGAATGCATATGCTGCCCTTACAATGCCATTTATATGTATTTCTGGAGACAAATCTGCCAGTATGTTTACTCCTAGATCTCTCTCATTTTCTGTCTCTTGAAGTTGTACTCCTGCCACCGAGTAGTCAAGCTTGGGCCTTCTTGCACTTGTACCCATTCTCATTACCTTACATTTTGAAGTATTGAATTTCATTAGCCACTTTTCTGACCACTCATGCAGATTATTTAGATCCTCCTGAAGTTCTCTACCATTGTTCTCGTTTTTTACTTTCTTCACAATCTTTGCATCATCTGCAAACATATTCATGAATGAATTTACAGACTCTGGTAGGTCATTTACATATACAAGGAACAAAAGTGGCCCTAAAACTGAACCCTATGGAACTCCACTACTAACTCTTCTCCATTCAGACACTGAGTGTCTTACTCTAACCCTCTGTTCCCTTCCTTCTAAGTAAGTTTTTATCCATCTCAAGACATTTCCACCTATTCTAGCCATTGCTTGCAGCTTCCTAATAAGTCTCCCATGTGGAACAGTGTCAAACGCTTTCTGGAAGTCTAGGAATATGCAATCTGCCCAGCCATCTCTTTCCTGTAAGATTTGGCTTACCTCATCATAAAATTCTAATAAGTTTGTGACTGTTGATCTACCTTCTCTGAAGCCATGTTGCCTCACTGACAAAAAGTTGAAGGATTCCAAGTGAAGAGAGATATGTTTCCTTAGTAGTTTCTCCATAACTTTGCAAACTATGCTGGTCAAGGAAACTGGTCTATAGTTCAGAGCCGTACCCCTCCTTCCCTTTTTGAAGATAGGTATCACAGTTGCTTGTTTCCAGCATCTTGGAATCTCCCCCGACTCCAGTGACTCCTTAAATATGATACTTAGTGCAACTGATATTGTGTTTGCGCATTTTTTAAGCACATAGGGGGATATGTCATCAGGACCTGTAGCTTTATGAACATCTAAATCCATCAGCGCTTTGCATACCTCTGTGGCTGTAAGGTTGATGTTCTCTAATACCAGCCCTTGAGCTTCTATCACTGCAATCTGAGGGGGTGGGGTATTTTCTACTGTAAATACTGACTGAAACTCCTTGTTCAATTCTTTGCAGATCTCTTCATCCGTCTCAGTGATGCTTCCATCCGCTCTCTTTAGCCTTAAAACCTGTTCTTTTACCTTCAGTTTTCCTCTGATAAAGCTGTGGAAAAGCTTGGGATTTTCTTTAGCCTTCCTGGTGATGTCCCTCTCATAGTCTCTCTCTGCCTCTCTCCTTTTACTTAGGTAGTCATTTCTTGCTGTTTTGTAGGTTTGCCAGGCATTTATGTTTTTTCTCCTCCTATACCTTTTCCAGCATTTGTCTCTCCACTCCTTAGCTCTTTTACACCCATTATCGAACCATTTCTCTCTGGCATGAATTACACCTACTTTGGTGACAGGTATGCAGCAATCTACTATCTTCCCATATTTCTCACAAAAGATTTCATACATTTCTTGTACAGATTTGTTGTAAAATAAGGTTCTCCAGTCAATAACTGCAAAAAGCTCATTCATTTTGATGTAATCTCCTTTCCGATAGTTCCTCCTCATGTCCTCAGTGCCTCTACTCTCAGGAAGAATATCTTCAATGATATACTCCATCAACAACACACAGTGGTCTCTCTTTCCAATTGGTGGTTCATACTCAATTTTTTCAATATCCAACACATTATCTGTGAACACTAGATCAAGTAGTGATGGCTCATCCCCACCCCTGGCCCTTGTTGGTTCCATTACATGTTGGTGTAGGAAATTCCCTTGTACGCAATCTAGGAACCTTGCCCCGAATGAGTCCTCACCACTGTGTGGGTCAAGATTTATCCAATCTATCTCTTTATAATTAAAGTCTCCCATAATCAAAATCCTACATTTTTTTTCCCGTGCCATGTTAACAACTGAGTTTATGACTTCAATAGTACCTATATGACTTTCCTCATAAACTTCAAGCCTATTTTGGTTCCTTGGTGGGTTGTATACAACAGTTATTATAATGCTCTCTGACCCAGTATTTATGCGAGCAACAAGAAATTCCTTGAACTCACTTTCTATAGCCAAGTTTATTTCTTCAACTTGAATCCTTTCACTTATGAGCAGTGCTATCCCTCCACCAGTCCTCTCAGATCTTTCAACCCTTAGTATTCTGAAGCCCTTAGGAAAAACTGTGACACTGTTTATGTCCTCACTCAACTTAGTCTCTGTAATTGCTACTATATCTGCCTTACTGTTGTGAATCCTATCTTTTAGTTCTACTGCCTTACCAGCTAATCCATCAGCATTTGTGTATAACAATCTTAATGAGGTCCCATCCCCTGATCTAATGTCATTATCTTCTTTATCTCCCCTTTGTCTGGAAGAACTCTGTAACGAAAATTTTTTCTTCTGTTCTTCATTTCTTTTATCATTTAACCTTCTTGCCTCTTGCAACAAGTTTTTGATCTTTCCCATCTCTTCCTGTGTTCTGTATCGTCTAATGAACACTTCTTTGAATTCTTGAAGGTCTTTTAGTCTTTTTTTTCTCAAAAATATTTCTCTACATGTTTCCCCTCTCTCAAAGGTTACTTTTGTTGGTCTCGGCTTTCCTTCCCTCGAATATTTACCTAGTTGGTGTATGTTTACAATATCCTCAGGACCACAAACTACTCCAAGCTTTCTTATCAGGTCTACAACCCTAGCCTTATTTTCTTCAAGTCTCCCCTGCCATGTTGGCTCCTGGGATTCGCTTATGCCTGAGATTACCACTGTCTTCTCCTTATCAAGTGCCTGTCTGATGAGTGGGTTTGCCCTTTCCATCACAACGTCTTTCATTTTTTCGATTACTGTCTCTTTATAGTGAACTGTTTGTATGTTTTCCAGTGCTACCTTTACAGCCTCTTTTACTGCCACATTCCCCTTTAGTGCATCAGCAAAGGAAGTTTTCATGGCATCATTTTCCATATTCAGCTCCTGGAACTCTCTTCTGAACTGTTCAATGTTTTCCTTAATCTGGACATTCCAAGCAGCAATCTCGTCTCTCTCAGAAGAGAGCAGTGAACTAACATCTAATTCCTTTAGGTTGTCATTCAGCTGTTTGTTTTTATCTTCTTGTTTAGAAATTCTAGATTCTAGTTGACTCTTTTCCCCTTCCAGCTTCTTTATTCTTTTTTCTAGTTCCTTTCTCTCTTGCCCTTGTGCTTTATTTGCTTCCTCCAAAGATCTTATTTGCTCTCTGAGTGTTTCATTCTCTTTCATTTCTCCATCCATATTCCGAATTTTATCATCAAGGCTTATAACCATTGCCTCTAAATTCTTGATTTTCTGTTTAAGTCTCCTAATGGCTACCCCTCCTACCGACCCATGGATGGGAGAGGTTTGGGACAGAGATGGCGTCATTTTTATGTTCTCCCTCTCACAGAATATAGAAAGAAGACGAGAAAGAGGAAAAAAAAGAGAAAAACTTTTAATTAAGCTTCACACAGAATTTTTATATCTCCATATAAGTGCTATTTAGTGATCCAGTTTATCTCTTTTCTGGTAACACACATCTTAACTTAAAAAGTTGACCATGGTAATTTAAGGATAAAAAGAAAAAGAAAAACAAAAGTCAAAACTGAAGGAAAATTCGAATTTGTGTCTGAGGTGGCACCCACCTGTTTCTGCTATATATTCTTCCTAACTGATAAACTCACTTGCTAACAAAGATATGTTATCACAGGATTAGACTTTACATTTAACTCAACATATATACAAAATAAAAAAAAAATAGCAAAAGAGAAAGCTAAAAGAAAAGCAAAAAAATGAAGAAAATAAGACAGCTGTACTACTTGGCAACTTAACTCAGTACTGTTGACAGGTGGATTTTTTTTTTTTTTTAATTATTCAATTATTTCGTGTATCAAACTAACTAACAAGTTAATATAAATGGGAAGGATACTGATTTTAACAATATATGGAACCACACGATCAGGTAAACGGCTTAAGAGCTTTCCCCAGTTTACACAGAAAATTAGGTAATGTGATGTGATGGCTTCACCTCTGGCAACTCTTCTAAATTTCCTTCAAGGCAGAACTGGACGGCAGCTTCTCTCCCCTCACGAAAATGTTCTCAATTTTTTTCCTTTAATATTTTGGACAGTCTCGTCATACAACAAATATAAGTTTTGTACTCACAATACTCTGCAGGATTTCAGATTTATTTTTAATTATTCAATTATTTCGTGTATCAAACTAACTAACAAGTTAATATAAATGGGAAAGTTACTGATTTTAACAATATATGGAACCACAGGATCAGGTAAACGGCTTAAGAGCTTTCCCCAGTTTACACAAAAAATTAGGTAATGTGATGTGATGGCTTCACCTCTGGCAACTCTTCTAAATTTCCTTCAAGGCAGAACTGGACGGTAGCTTCTCTCTCCCCTCACGAAAATATTCTCAATTTTTTTCCTTTAATATTTTGGACAGTCTCGTCATACAACAAATATAAGTTTTGTACTCACAATACTCTGCAGGATTTCAGATTTATGGAAATTATGGTAAAGTTTTCCACTAAGCACTTAGTCACTCAAAAACACAAGTAGAATTTATATCTTTATTACTGTACTTTTTAATTTCTAGCTTACATAAGTATTTAAGCTTGGTTATGTACTTGCAAAATGTGTTTACTTAGAGTCTTTTGTTAGTGTATGTTTATACACACTTGTGGAAGGTATATATGTATATCTATATTATTCCTTATGTAAATATACGATTTATATTACGTGTAATTTATATTACACAAACCTTATGAGTACCTATCCTCGCGTTATTTCGAAAGATGGTTGTATATATATATACAGTGATCCCTTGTTTATCGCGAGGGTTAGGTTCCGGAGCCCATCTCGATAGGTGAATTTTTGCTAAGTAGGAACATCCTAAAAATATATATATATATATATATATATATATAATATATATATATATATATATATATATATATATATATATATATTTTTTTTTTTTTTTTTTTTTTTAAAGATCATTGTGACACCAGGATGGACCAAAAAATGATAAAATAAAACAGCCTTTATCAGGCTGTAAAGAGAAACAGATGGAGAGTGTAATGACCTGTCAGATGCGAAGGGATTATAAAAGATGTGTAATGAATATCCAGCTCTCTGCTGTGTTTTAATATACCTCTGCATTACTCTCATGATGTCTATTCCAAAAATTCTCCTTTGATCTTATTATTATTTTTAACAATAATTTTCCTTTGATGATGATTGTGGAGACTATTATTATTATTAATATCATTATTATTACGAATTTGTAATTAAACCATTATTTTTACAATAAATAATGTAGTTTTGGTTGAATGAACAAGAATTAATTAAAGATGTCTCTCTCTCTCCAACATTCTATTCTACCCAACCCACCACACTCTCTTTGTCCCAGCCAACTAGGAAGGGGCACTGTACACAGTTATTAAAGTAAATAAACCAACAGATGTACAAACAATGATGAGCCCTTAATAATAATAATAATTGTCTTGAATATATTTTAAGACAGTTTATTTCTACGTACATTATGTAAGTGTTATTTTGCATACAGTTTCGTTTATTGTAACGTAAGTGCATGTATGTATACTTTTAGACTTTGTATGGACAGTGTTGCCTCACTTATCGCGGTAGTTCGGTTCCGGGACCAGGCGCGAACCAGGATCCGCCTATATGTACATAGATATTTTAATATATTTTTACATTTACGTACTGTATAAACCCTCCCTGCACTGTTAAAAAAACACCCTTTACATTATAAATAACAGCAAGCAACGTAAATTTTTATGAAAGTGATAGATAAAATTACGGTGAATGAGGTGATAATGACGTGACGTACATACTCATTTACAATTATTTTTTCGTTTACGTACTGTATATCAATTACTGATATTCACTATTAGTAATAACATAAATTAAGAAGGCACGGGTTTTTAAACAAACAGCCGCCTTTTTCTTCATCTCTATATTCTTCGTAAAAAACAATACAATCTTATAAACAAAATAAAGTATTCTAACATTTGACAAAAACAGTTTTTCTTTTACATCAGTAAATCATAAATATTATATTCATAATCTTCCTAATTAACTACTAAAGTATAAATAATTACCTAATAAATTATTACTATGAATAGAGTGCAAAAAATCATATGTGAAATAATTTAGGAACATTTGAAGGCCTGCAAACTAAAGAAAACGGATGCCAGCTGATGCTTAAATAAAGCGTAAACTAAACTAAAATAAATAACTGCATGATTATAAATATTATATTTGACATACTCCCCACCATAAGGGACGAAACGTACCTTATCTTCACAAGTTTCATATGTTTCAAAGTACAGTATGTTACAAACATATTCCAATATAAGTTTACTACTAAATAACCAAAGATAAAAAAAAGGGAGGGGGAGATTCTGATCATATACTTAATAGACCAACTGAAAGAAACACAACTAGTACACACTATATTATATTAAATAAAGATACTCAATTCAAGAACATTACTATTTTGAATTAAACAAATACTTAATAAATCTAACTTAAAAGGCCTTTTAATTAAACGACCTCTCCTTGAGTACACATTGTCATCAGTAACAGTTTGATTAGAATTCTGCTCTGACAACTCATTAATATCTACATCAGGAATGTCAATTACTTGATCAGGAACTTGTTCAGAATGGTTCTCTAAAACAAAGTTTAAGTGAGAATTCATCTCCAAATCATGTAGTCTTTGTATTGATCTATTAAAAACACCTTTTCTAGTTTTAACATCAACACTACGAGTCAAACCATCTCTTCCAGGATATACATTTATAACCACACCAATAGGCCACTGTAATCTAGGTACATTGTCTTCTCTAACCAGTACAATGCTACCAACATCTAACTTACATTTCTGATTAAAACCTTTTACTACAGGGGGAAGATTGGCTATATAATCTTTCCTCCAAACATTCCAGAAGTGTTCTAATCTTTTATTCCCAATTTCCTTTCTTTCATATAAATCTTCATAAGTTACAACATGTGGTTCAATATCAACAGGGGGTTTAGATGTTATAGTCCTACCAAGGATAAAATGAGAAGGGGTGAGATAATGATCAAAATCTATTTCATCACTAACAAAGGTCAGGGGTCGAGAGTTTATGCAGGATTCAATTTCTATAAGAATAGTCTCTAATTCAGACTTACTTACATACTTAACTCCCAATGTCTTTCTTAAAGCTAACTTAACAGACCCAATAAGCCTCTCAAACCATCCACCCCACCATGGAGATTTTGGCACATTATACTTCCACTTAGGTGCTAAACGTCCGAATACCTTCTGTACTTCAGTGGAAGCTGCAACAAAGGTTTTGGCATTATCAGAATAAAAGACACTTGGAATACCTCTATGAGCAACAAATCTCCGTATAGCCTGCATGCAATCAATTAATGACATGGACTCTGTGAGTTCCAGATGTACTGCCCTAATTATAGCACAGGTAAAAAGCAAAATATATAATTTCTTTCCTGGATAATCAGCACTGAATAATGGACCAGCAAAATCTATCCCTGTAACTGAAAAAGGGGGGGCCAGAGTAACTCTCAGATCAGGCAATGGTGCAGCTGGTTGACTGCAAGGACGACTATCATATCTACAACAACTTAAGCACTCCCTTACTACAGTTTTAGTCATTCTCCTCAAACCAAATATATAAAAATAGTTTTTAATGATGAAACAATGCTGTTTACACCAGCATGCTTTAAATATTTATGTTGAAACTGTACTAAAACTTTAGAAAAATGTCCTTTGGGAAGAATGCCAGGGTGTTTTGAATCATAGCTCAAATCAGAAAACTGAAGTCTGCCTTTAATCCTCACTAAACCATCATTATCAATAAATGGATCTAATTTTCCTAATTTACAATTCTTAAGGACTGACCTTTGAGTAGATAAAGCTTGGATTTCACTGGGGAATGCCTCTCTTTGAATAACATAAATGAACTTTTTCTTTGCATTATCCAAATCTTCAGTGGTGAAGTTACTGGTCATCACACCAAAACCTAACCTTTTAGCTCTACAATTGCTTATAAACCTTAAAACATATGCAACAATTCTCAATAACTTATAAAGATTATTATATATTTCAACATCAAACATGGGAGTTACAGTTTGAACAGTTAAACATGCTAAGTTATCTTCTTCAAGTTTATGATCCACAGTCTCTTTAACAGCACTATTGTTATCACTATCTTGAATACTGAACTTGGGATCTGATAGATTACTAGGACCATTAAACCAGAAGTTATTGTTTACTAGTTTTTCTGCTAATAGACCTCTGGTCATCAAATCAGCTGGATTATCTAATCCACTACAGTGGTACCAGTGACTGGGAGGTGTCAACTGCTGAATCTCTCTTACTCTGTTATCAACATACACATCCTTTATCACTGAATTACTCTTTATCCACCCTAGAGTAATAGTGGAATCTGTCCAACATGCAATTTTAGGTTTGATCTTAAAATCTAGAGCATTTTCAACAAATCTTACTAATCTAGCACAAAGTAATGCTCCCATTAGCTCCAATTTAAGAAGGGTAAGTTTTTTAGTTGGAGCCACTCTAGTTTTAGACATGACCAGTGAAGATTGACAGCTATCGTCAAGACAAACTCTTAAGTATACGCATGCCCCAAAACCCTTTTCAGAGGCATCTCCATATCCATGAATCTCTATATGTTCAATACTCTTCCAAGGTACATTGGTAAAATAACCCCTATTTATAGCTAGTGAGCTTAGGTAGTTGGTACTATCTACCCATTTCTTAAATTTAACTACCAAATCTTCTGGCAATTTATCATCCCTAGATACACCCAATTTCCAGATATCCTGAAATAAAATCTTGGCATACATGATAAATGGACTGATAAATCCACAAGGATCAAACATCTTAGCTATTAAGCTCAGAACTGTTCTTTTAGTATATGAAGCTTCAAAATGAGAATCATAATTAAGACCACAATATGAAAATGTATCAATGTGATTATACCACTTAAGACCCAATACAGTATTAGCTTCATCATCCCTTAGGATTTGTATCTTATCACTAAACTTGGAAGCTATCATTACACTATTAGATGGAAGTTTTTCAAGAGACATGTCAGCTTGAGCCATAATATCATATGCTGTGCTATACTTACTTGCTACCTCTTCTATGCTGTCAGCTATACTGAACCAATTATCTACATACATATCTCTTTTTAAATCTTGAATAACTTCATAATCAGAATATTTACTTAAATGACACTTAACAGTAGCATTAAGTATAAAGGGACTAGAGGTGTTTCCAAAAACAACTCTATTAAATCTCATATGTCTTACTCCATTTTTACCTGGCATCAAAAATCTATGGACATTCTTATCTTGACTGTTTACACTTATTTGTAAAAAAGCCTTAGTAATATCAGCAGTGACCACATATGGCCAACGCCTAAATCTAATCAGTATCTCCACCAAATCTGGATTAAGTGAGGGACCTGTTAACATGCAGTCATTTAGGGAGATTCCATATGGTCCCTTAGCGGAGGCATCAAAAACTGGATGTACCTTTGTACTACTATTATTTAATCTAACAACAGGCCTGTGGGGCATGTAATAAATGGGTCCAGGTGGCAATACCTCCTCTAAGGGGACCTCTTCAATTATTCCCAGAGACTCATACTCATCAAAAACCTTCATATACTCAGCCTCTAAGTTTTTATCCTTATCTAATTTAACTAAAAGCCTATTTAATCTTTTCATGGCTTGATATTCATTACTCATCAATAAGTCTCTAACACTGTTATCCTCCCAAGGTAACTGAACTTCATACTTGCCATTTACAAACTTTATTTTATCCTTAAATTATTTAACAACTTTATCTCCAATATCCTCTTTATATTCTTTACTAGTAATTCCAACAATTTCTAGATCCCAAAATTGTGAAACATCAGTATCAGATACCTCAGATATACATAAGAGCTTGGAAGAGGGAGACATAAAATCAGATGTTGAAGACATACCTGAAATTAAGCATTTTCCAATATTTCCAGACAAAACCCAACCAAATACAGATTTCATGGCAACAGTTTCTCCCACCTGCTCAGCATCCTTTGGGGTTATGAGGCTCCAGTAGTAATCCAAACCAATAAGAATATCTAATTCTAAAGGAGAAGTATCATTAAAATCATCTGCTAAATTTAAATGATGGAAAGCATCTAGAATATGGGTTGGTACTACTGGTCTTACTAGTGGATTACAAATCTTTGGAATACCTGTAGCTAAAATGGAAACAATTTTACCTTTATCATCTAAAACCTGTAATTTGTATACATTACTTTGTATATCCCTACTAGAGGCATGTCCACCAAAACTACTATAAGGGGCTTCAGTTCTGGTGATCCAATCAGGTTTGCATTTGTTTACACATTTATTGCTAACATAGGTACGATCACAGCCACTGTCAAAGAGCAGCTTAGCAGTGATAATGTCCCCCTTGTTATTTACTATCTTTACCTTAGCTGTTTGTAACACAGTCTTATTACTATAGTGACCTGACAACATTGCAATTGCAGAGGGCCCACTTGGGTTATCATTTGCTACCAGTGTATTTGCTTGGGGGACTACTGGTTCATTCAACTTAATGCCACACATGGTCACATTATGATTACCATTACACTTGGCACATTTGATCTTACACTTTCTAGAAATATGGCCACTATTTAAACATTTAAAACAAACACCTAATTCTTTCATTTTATCAAACCTCTGTTGACCATCCAATGCTAAGAATTTAAAACATCTTTCAGATCTATGATTTTTCTTATCACAAAAAACACAACTTAAGTTTTCTGTTGGAGAAATTGCATGTAATGCAGAGGCTGTGAACACATTTTCTTTATTTTCTTTACCAAAAACTTTCTTTTTCTCCTCATTCTTAGCATTAGGCCTAGGAGCTGGGGTATGGCTCTTATACATTTCACTTCTTTCAAGAACTTCAATTTCCTTTTTGAGCCATTTTAACAACCAATCAAGATCACTTTCATGCCCACCACAATTTCTTGACCACAGTAATCTCAACTCAGTTGGAAACCTATGCACAATTATGGGAGCCAAGAGAACTTCACATTGCTTGCCTGTAATACCTAGGGCATCCAAACTTCTTGTATGCTTTATCACCTCATCACGAAGTCTCCACAATTGGGTGATATAATTCTTACCTTGCTCTGTGGGTACTTGCAGAGAAAGAAGAGCCTGAACATGTGCATGAATAATGCATTCAGGTTTTCCAAATCTCTCCTTAAGGAGATCGACGACTGTCTTATAGCTGGCACTAGTGTGTGGTACTCCTTCCACCACATCCTTAGCAGGACCGTCTAAAAATGACAACAGATATGTTAACTTGCTATATGGGAGGAAAATTGATCCCAGAAACTCTGCCACTGGGTAATTTCACCATTAAATCTAGGTAATTCTAATTTAGGTAGTCTTGCATGAACTGAGGACCTTCCAGAAAATGTAGAATCCTTGTCATTATCACATACTGAAATTTCTTTAAGTTTATTAGCACACTGCAACCTGGTATGCCTAGCCTTCTGTCTAGCTGCATCTGCCTGGTCTAGATAACTGTCTAATTGATCAGAATCTATTTCTAATTCAATTTGATTTTGCACTTCTTCTAGTTTCATAAGTCTTTTATCAAATTCATCTAGGGATTCTACTAACTCACTAGAGGTAGGTGGTGGATCCCTGGCTAGTAAACTATTTTCTTGCTAACTCGAGTCAACCACCCATCTGCTGCTGCCTCAGCCTTCTTAAGCTGCTCCATTATCTGTTTTCTAGTGGATGACAGCTGCTAAAATATTACTAATAGTTCTTACCGGATACTAAAGAATTCCCGGGTCTGGGCACCATAATATCAATTACTGATATTCACTATTAGTTATAACAAAAATTAAGAAGGCACGGGTTTTTAAACAAACAGCCGCCTTTTTCTTCATCTCTATATTCTTCGTAAAAAACAATACAATCTTATAAACAAAATAAAGTATTCTAACATTTGACAAAAACAGTTTTTCTTTTACATCAATAAATCATAAATATTATATTCATAATCTTCCTAATTAACTACTAAAGTATAAATAATTACCTAATAAATTATTACTATGAATAGAGTGCAAAAAATCATATGTGATATAATTTAGGAACATTTGAAGGCCTGCAAACTAAAGAAAACGGATGCCAGCTGATGCTTAAATAAATAAACTAAAATAAATAACTTTGCATGATTATAAATATAATATTTGACACTGTATAAACCCTCCCTGCACTGTTAAAAAAAGCACCCTTAACATTATAGATAACATCAAGCAACGTAAATTTTTATGAAAGTGATAGGAAAACTTAGTGTCTGAATGGAGAAGAGTTAGTAGTGGAGTTCCACAGGGTTCAGTTTTAGGGCCACTTTTGTTCCTTGTATATGTAAATGACCTACCAGAGTCTGTATATTCATTCATGAATATGTTTGCAGATGATGCAAAGATTGTGAAGAAAGTAAAAAACGAGAACAAGGGTAGATAACTTCAGGAGGATCTAAATAATCTGCATGAGTGGTCAGAAAAGTGGCTAATGAAATTCAATACTTCAAAATGTAAGGTAATGAGAGTGGGTACAAGTGCAAGAAGGCCCAAGCTTGACTACTCGGTGGCTGGAGTACAACTTCAAGAGACAGAAAATGAGAGAGAACTAGGAGTAAACATACTGGCAGATTTGTCTCCAGAAATACATATAAATGGCATAGTAAGGGCAGCATATGCATTCTCATCAAATGTAAGGGTAGCCTTCAGGCACATGGACAAGGAAATGTTCAGAAATATTTATGTAACCTATGTGAGGCCAAAACTCGAATATGCAGCCCCCTTTTGGAATCCGCACTTGAAAAAGCACATAGCTAAGCTTGAAAAAGTTCAAAGACATGCCACGAAACTGGAGCCAGAAATACGCAATCTCAGTTATGATGAGAGGCTGAGGGAATTAGACTTACCATCACTCAAAGCTAGAAGAGTGAGGGGGGGATATGGTGACAGTCTTTAAATTCCTTCATGGTTATGATAGAGTGGATAGGGATCGATATTTTGATATGGCTGGCTCTAGAACTAGAGGTCATAGTTTGAAGCTTCGTAAGAAAACTTCTTTGCAGGATGTAAGGAAATACTTTTTCAGTGTAAGAGTAGTTGATAATTGGAATTCGCTAAGCGAGGAGGTAGTTAATGCTATCTCAATCCATAGTTTTAAGGACAGTTATGATAAGTATCACTAAGTATAAAATGGAACCGATGAGGAGACGGGAAGATACGAGCTATGGGCTCTTTCCCGTAAACACAATTAGGTAATCACAATTATTTTTTTGTTTGTTTACGTACTGTATAAACCCTCCCTGCACTGTTAAAAAAACACCCTTTACATTATAAATAACAGCAAGCAACGTAAATTTTTATGAAAGTGATAGATAAAATTACGGTGACTGAGGTGATAATGACGTGACATACATACTCATTTACAATTATTTTTTCGTTTACGTACTGTATAAACCCTCCCTGCACTGCTAAAAAAAACACCCTTTACATTATAAATAACAGCAAGCAACGTAAATTTTTATGAAAGTGATAGATAAAATTACGGTGAATGAGGTGATAATGACGTGACATACATACTCATTTACAATTATTTTTTTCCTTTACGTACTGTATAAAACCCTCCCTGCACTGTTAAAAAAACACCCTTTACATTATAAATAACAGCAAGCAACGTAAATTTTTATGAAAGTGATAGATAAAATTACGGTGAATGAGGTGATAATGACGTGACATACATACTCATTTAAAATTATTTTTTCGTTTATGAACTGTATAAACCCTCCCTGCACTGTTAAAAAAACACCCTTTACATTATAAATAACAGCAAGCAACGTAAATTTTTATGAAAGTGATAGATAAAATTACGGTGAATGAGGTGATAATGACGTGACATACATACTCATTTACAATTATTTTTTCGTTTACGTACTGCATAAACCCTCCCTGCACTGTTAAAAAAAACACCCTTTACATTATAAATAACAGCAAGCATCGTACATTTTTATGAAAGTGATAGATAAAATTACGGTGAATGAGGTGATAATGACGTGACATACATACTCATTTACAATTATTTTTTCGTTTACGTACTATATAAACCGTCCCTGCACTGTTAAAAAAACACCCTTTACATTATAAATAACAGCAAGCAACGTAAATTTTTATGAAAGTGATAGATAAAATTACGATGAATGAGGTGATAATGACGTGACATACATACTCATTTACAATTATTTTTTCGTTTATGAACTGTATAAACCCTCCCTGCACTGTTAAAAAAACACCCTTTACATTATAAATAACAGCAAGCAACGTAAATTTTTATGAAAGTGATAGATAAAATTACGATGAATGAGGTGATAATGACGTGACATACATACTCATTTACAATTATTTTTTCGTTTATGAACTGTATAAACCCTCCCTGCACTGTTAAAATAACACCCTTTTCATTATAAATAACAGCAAGCTACGTAAATTTTTATGAAAGTGATAGATAAAATTACGATGAATGAGGTGATGATGATGTGACACACATACTCATTTACAATTATTTTTTCGTTTACGAACTGTATAAACCCTCCCTGCACTGTTAAAAAAATACCCTTTACATTATAAATAACAGCAAGCAACGTAAATTTTTATGAAAGTGATAGATAAAATTACGGTGAATGAGGTGATAATGACGTGACATACATACTCATTTACAATTATTTTTTCGTTTACGTACTGTATAAACCCTCCCTGCACTGTTAAAAAAACACCCTTTACATTATAAATAACAGCAAGCAACGTAAGTTTTTATGAAAGTGATAGATAAAATTACGATGAATGAGGTGATGATGACGTGACACACATACTCATTTACAATTATTTTTTCGTTTTTTCGTTCATTAGACGATACAGAACACAGGAAGAGATGGGAAAGATCAAAAACTTGTTGCAAGAGGCAAGAAGCTTAAATGATGAAAGAAATGAAGAAGAGAAGAAAAATTTTCATTACAGAGTTCTTCCAGACAAAGGGGAGATAAAGAAGATAATGACAGAAGATCAGGGGATGGGACCTCATTAAGATTGTTATACACAAATGCTGATGGATTAGCTGGTAAGGCAGTAGAATTAAAAGATAGGATTCACAACAGTAAGGCAGATATAGTAGCAATTACAGAGACTAAGTTGAGTGAGGACATAAACAGTGTCACAGTTTTTCCTAAGGGCTTCAGAATACTACGGGTTGAAAGATCTGAGAGGACTGGTGGAGGGATAGCACTGCTCATAAGTAAAAGGATTCAAGTTGAAGAAATAAACTTGGCTATAGAAAGTGAGATCAAGGAATTTCTTGTTGCTCGCATAAATACTGGGTCAGAGAGCATTATAATAACTGTTGTATACAACCCACCAAGGAACCAAAATAGGCTTCAAGTTTATGAGGAAAGTCATATAGGTACTATTGAAGTCATAAACTCAGTTGTTAACATGGCACAGGAAAAAAATGTAGGATTTTGATTATGGGAGACTTTAATCATAAAGAGATAGATTGGATAAATCTTGACCCACACAGTGGTGAGGACTCATTCGGGGCAAGATTCTTAGATTGCGTACAAGGGAATTTCCTACACCAACATGTAATGGAACCAACAAGGGCCAGGGGTGGGGATGAGCCATCACTACTTGATCTAGTGTTCACAGATAATGTGTTGGATATTGAAAAAATTGAGTATGTACCACCAATTGGAAAGAGTGACCACTGTGTGTTGTTGATGGAGTATATCATTGAAGATATTCTTCCTGAGAGTAGAGGCACTGAGGACATGAGGAGGAACTATCCAAAAGGAGATTACATCAAAATGAATGAGCTTTTTGCAGTTCTTGACTGGAGAACCTTATTTTACAACAAATCTGTACAAGAAATGTATGACATCTTTTGTGAGAAATATGGGAAGATAGTAGATTGCTGCATACCTGTCACCAAAGTAGGCGTAATTCATGCCAGAGAGAAATGGTTCGATAATGGGTGTACAAGAGCTAAGGAGTGGAGAGACAAATGCTGGAAAAGGTATAGGAGGAGAAAAAACATAAATGCCTGGCAAACCTACAAAACAGCAAGAAATGACTACCTAAGTAAAAGGAGAGAGGCAGAGAGAGACTATGAGAGGGACATCACCAGGAAGGCTAAAGAAAATCCCAAGCTTTTCCACAGCTTTATCAGAGGAAAACTGAAGGTAAAAGAACAGGTTTTAAGGCTAAAGAGAGCGGATGGAAGCATCACTGAGACGGATGAAGAGATCTGCAAAGAATTGAACAAGGAGTTTCAGTCAGTATTTACAGTAGAAAATACCCCACCCCCTCAGATTGCAGTGATAGAAGCTCAAGGGCTGGTATTAGAGAACATCAACCTTACAGCCACAGAGGTATGCAAAGCGCTGATGGATTTAGATGTTCATAAAGCTACAAGTCCTGATGACATATCCCCTCATATGCTTAAAAAATGCGCAAACTCAATATCAGTGGCACTAAGTATCATATTTAAAAAGTCACTGGAGTCAGGGGAGATTCCAAGATGCTGGAAACAAGCAAATGTGATACCTATCTTCAAAAAGGGAATGAGGGATACGGCTCTGAACTATAGACCAGTTTCCTTGACCAGCATAGTTTGCAAAGTTATGGAGAAACTACTAAGGAAACATATCTCTCTTCACTTGGAATCCTTCAACTTTTTGTCAGTGAGGCAACATGGCTTCAGAGAAGGTAGATCAACAGTAACAAACTTATTAGAATTTTATGATGAAGTAAGCCAAATCTTACAGGAAAGAGAGGGCTGGGCAGATTGCATATTCCTAGACTTCCAGAAAGCGTTTGACACTGTTCCACATGGGAGACTTATTAGGAAGCTGCAATCAATGGCTAGAATAGGTGGAAATGTTTTGGAATGGATAAAAACTTACTTAGAAGGAAGGGAACAGAGGGTTAGAGTAAGACACTCAGTGTCTGAATGGAGAAGAGTTAGTAGTGGAGTTCCACAGGGTTCAGTTTTAGGGCCACTTTTGTTCCTTGTATGTGTAAATGACCTACCAGAGTCTGTAAATTCATTCATGAATATGTTTGCAGATGATGCAAAGATTGTGAAGAAAGTAAAAAACGAGAACAATGGTAGAGAACTTCAGGAGGATCTAAATAATCTGCATGAGTGGTCAGAAAAGTGGCTAATGAAATTCAGTACTTCAAAATGTAAGGTAATGAGAATGGGTACAAGCGCAAGAAGGCCCAAGCTTGACTACTCGGTGGCTGGAGTACAACTTCGAGAGACAGAAAATGAGAGAGATCTAGGAGTAAACATACTGGCAGATTTGTCTCCAGAAATACATATAAATGGCATAGTAAGGGCAGCATATGCATTCTCATCAAATGTAAGGGTAGCCTTCAGGCACATGGACAAGGAAATGTTCAGAAATATTTATGTAACCTATGTGAGGCCAAAACTCGAATATGCAGCCCCCTTTTGGAATCCGCACTTGAAAAAGCACATAGCTAAGCTTGAAAAAGTTCAAAGACATGCCACGAAACTGGTGCCAGAAATACGCAATCTCAGTTATGATGAGAGGCTGAGGGAATTAGACTTACCATCACTCGAAACTAGAAGAGTGAGGGGGGATATGGTGACAGTCTTTAAATTCCTTCATGGTTATGATAGAGTGGATAGGGATCGATATTTTGATATGGCTGGCTCTAGAACTAGAGGTCATAGTTTGAAGCTTCGTGAGAAAACTTCTTTGCAGGATGTAAGAAAATACTTTTTCAGTGTAAGAGTAGTTGATAATTGGAATTCACTAAGCGAGGAGGTAGTTAATGCTATCTCAATCCATAGTTTTAAGGACAGGTATGATAAATATCAGTTAGTATAAAATGGAACCGATGAGGAGACGGGAAGATACGAGCTATGGGCTATTTCCCGTAAACACAATTAGGTAATCACCCTTTACATTCTAAATAACAGCACGCAACATAAATTTCAATAAAAAAATGAAAATACTGAATTATTTTTTCTCAATATTTTAATATTTTTGCGTATACCCATAAAATAAAATAATAATTTATAAAAAAAAAACGCGATAGAGTGAGAACGCGAACCATGAAGTGCGAATAACCGGGGTAACACTGTATACCTATTCATTTCTACCAAGTGTACATGTATATTCGTATGTATAATGTGTAGTTTATTATGGAGGCTGGCTGTAGAAGACTTGGAGAAAGAAAGCTAATGGATTTTAGCCATTAACCTTTAACCTCCTTGATAACGCTTATTGCATCGCCTCTTTGAACAAGGAACCGTTGTAAACAAGTCATAACCCAGGTTAGTCCTAGTATTAAGGACCCCTACACACGAGGGGAGTTTTGTGCAACTTTCTTGCAAAAAGTTAGTTGTCCTCGTGAGATGCTACGAGACACTCATGTTTAGGATGTGTAAAATCGGTCGTAGCTGAGATTTATGAAATACATTTGCTACCATGATCATTGACGGTGCATATACATTTAATAATGAGTAATTAGTTGTACTCGTGAGATGATACAAGACCCTCATGTTTACCATGATTATTGATGGTGCATATACGTTTAATAATGAGTAATTAGTTGTTCTCGTGAGGCGTTACGAGACACTCAAGTAGAAAACGTAATAAATATACGTGGATCAGAAGATATTCGAGTTTGATTCGGAGTCCCGTGATTGCTGACGACATCAGGGTTTTCCGAATAGATGAGTACAGATTTAACTTATTTCTAACAATATTTATAACTACGTGTGAGGGACAGAATGAGGTCATTTAATTGAACACTCGTAGGTGGAATGTATGTTGGAAAATTTATTATTCTGTATGAGGAAGTTTTAATTTAAGGTGAGGAGAGTTTATTTAAATATTCACATATCAGCAGTTCATAAACCCCCTTATAAAATATTTGCATGTAATATTAATTATATTTTATTGGTAGAGGATTCAAATTTGAGATCGTGGTAGGCCTCTACTGAAGCCCTGTCAGGATTTCCGAATTTAGGGGGTTATAAGATCGAAGGGTAATAACACACAGGAAATCCTCCACAGCTTTTGGTCCTTCGAACCGGATGAGAATTGGTGTGGTAATGGTGAAAATAGTGTACAATTTAGATAAACTCCCGCCTTGTAAGAAGTTAGCTTAAAACTCCACGGTTAAAATCGTCCATATTTCAGAAAAAAAAAAATTGGAGCATTGCATTTATTTGCATGAATATTGCGAATAACTTTGAAATTTAAGTGGTTGTTGAAATAAATAAGAGAATCTTTTTCCCACGTGAATAAAGCGTTTCTCTGTGGAAACGAAATATACCTTCGTAGTTGAGCGTCCATTAAGTAAATTGGAAATTAGTACCCAATTTCGGCTGGGTGACCAGTGGTTTTTAGGGATTTTTGTTTACATATTTCCCATTTAACGATGTCTAGAATGTCGTATTGATTTCTCTGTTTACGTCAATAAACAGAAGGTAGTGACCCACCTACTGCTAGCTGCAGTGTGGTTTATTAGAGGAACAGTGTGGTTTGCATTACACTTTCCATTTATTGTTGCTGACTTAAGAGTGTCGTTTAATTGATGAATAGTGTGATTACCTAATTGTGTTTACGGGAAAGAGCCCAAAGCTCGTATCTTCCCGTCTCCTGATCGGTTCCATTTTATACTTAGTGATACTTATCATACCTGTCCTTAAAACTATGGATTGAGATAGCATTAACTACCTCCTCGCTTAGCGAATTCCAATTATCAACTACTCTTACACTGAAAAAGTATTTCCTTACATCCTGCGAAGAAGTTTTCTTACGAAGCTTCAAACTATGACCTCTAGTTCTAGAGCCAGCCATATCAAAATATCGATCCCTATCCACTCTATCATAACCATGAAGGAATTTAAAGACTGTCACCATATCCCCCCTCACTCTTCTAGCTTCGAGTGATGGTAAGTCTAATTCCCTCAGCCTCTCATCATAACTGAGATTGCGTATTTCTGGCACCAGTTTCGTGGCATGTCTTTGAACTTTTTCAAGCTTAGCTATGTGCTTTTTCAAGTGCGGATTCCAAAAGGGGGCTGCATATTCGAGTTTTGGCCTCACATAGGTTACATAAATATTTCTGAACATTTCCTTGTCCATGTGCCTGAAGGCTACCCTTACATTTGATAAGAATGCATATGCTGCCCTTACTATGCCATTTATATGTATTTCTGGAGACAAATCTGCCAGTATGTTTACTCCTAGATCTCTCTCATTTTCTGTCTCTTGAAGTTGTACTCCAGCCACCGAGTAGTCAAGCTTGGGCCTTCTTGCACTTGTACCCATTCTCATTACCTTACATTTTGAAGTATTGAATTTCATTAGCCACTTTTCTGACCACTCATGCAGATTATTTAGATCCTCCTGAAGTTCTCTACCATTGTTCTCGTTTTTTCTTTCTTCACAATCTTTGCATCATCTGCAAACATATTCATGAATGAATTTACAGACTCTGGTAGTTCATTTACATATACAAGGAACAAAAGTGGCCCTAAAACTGAACCCTGTGGAACTCCACTACTAACTCTTCTCCATTCAGACACTGAGTGTCTTACTCTAACCCTCTGTTCCCTTCCTTCTAAGTAAGTTTTTATCCATTCCAAAACATTTCCACCTATTCTAGCCATTGATTGCAGCTTCCTAATAAGTCTCCCATGTGGAACAGTGTCAAACGCTTTCTGGAAGTCTAGGAATATGCAATCTGCTCAGCCCTCTCTTTCCTGTAAGATTTGGCTTACCTCATCATAAAATTCTAATAAGTTTGTTACTGTTGATCTACCTTCTCTGAAGCCATGTTGCCTCACTGACAAAAAGTTGAAGGATTCCAAGTGAAGAGAGATATGTTTCCTTAGTAGTTTCTCCATAACTTTGCAAACTATGCTGGTCAAGGAAACTGGTCTATAGTTCAGAGCCGTATCCCTCCTTCCCTTTTTGAAGATAGGTATCACATTTGCTTGTTTCCAGCATCTTGGAATCTCCCCCGACTCCAGTGACTCCTTAAATATGATACTTAGTGCCACTGATATTGTGTTTGCGCATTTTTTAAGCACATGAGGGGATATGTCATCGGGACCTGTAGCTTTATGAACATCTAAATCCATCAGCGCTTTGCATACCTCTGTGGCTGTAAGGTTGATGTTCTCTAATACCGGCCCTTGAGCTTCTATCACCGCAATCTGAGGGGGTGGGGTATTTTCTACTGTAAATACTGACTGAAACTCCTTGTTCAATTCTTTGCAGATCTCTTCATCCGTCTCAGTGATGCTTCCATCCGCTCTCTTTAGCCTTAAAACCTGTTCTTTTACCTTCAGTTTTCCTCTGATAAAGCTGTGGAAAAGCTTGGGATTTTCTTTAGCCTTCCTGGTGATGTCCCTCTCATAGTCTCTCTCTGCCTCTCTCCTTTTACTTAGGTAGTCATTTCTTGCTGTTTTGTAGGTTTGCCAGGCATTTATGTTTTTTCTCCTCCTATACCTTTTCCAGCATTTGTCTCTCCACTCCTTAGCTCTTTTACACCCATTATTGAACCATTTCTCTCTGGCATGAATTACACCTACTTTGGTGACAGGTATGCAGCAATCTACTATCTTCCCATATTTCTCACAAAAGATGTCATACATTTCTTGTACAGATTTGTTGTAAAATAAGGTTCTCCAGTCAAGAACTGCAAAAAGCTCATTCATTTTGATGTAATCTCCTTTCCGATAGTTCCTCCTCATGTCCTCAGTGCCTCTACTCTCAGGAAGAATATCTTCAATGATATACTCCATCAACAACACACAGTGGTCACTCTTTCCAATTGGTGGTTCATACTCAATTTTTTCAATATCCAACACATTATCTGTGAACACTAGATCAAGTAGTGATGGCTCATCCCCACCCCTGGCCCTTGTTGGTTCCATTACATGTTGGTGTAGGAAATTCCCTTGTACGCAATCTAGGAATCTTGCCCCGAATGAGTCCTCACCACTGTGTGGGTCAAGATTTATCCAATCTATCTCTTTATGATTAAAGTCTCCCATAATCAAAATCCTACATTTTTTTTCCCGTGCCATGTTAACAACTGAGTTTATGACTTCAATAGTACCTATATGACTTTCCTCATAAACTTCAAGCCTATTTTGGTTCCTTGGTGGGTTGTATACAACAGTTATTATAATGCTCTCTGACCCAGTATTTATGCGAGCAACAAGAAATTCCTTGAACTCACTTTCTATAGCCAAGTTTATTTCTTAAACTTGAATCCTTTCACTTATGAGCAGTGCTATCCCTCCACCAGTCCTCTCAGATCTTTCAACCCTTAGTATTCTGAAACCCTTAGGAAAAACTGTGACACTGTTTATGTCCTCACTCAACTTAGTCTCTGTAATTGCTACTATATCTGCCTTACTGTTGTGAATCCTATCTTTTAATTCTACTGCCTTACCAGCTAATCCATCAGCATTTGTGTATAACAATCTTAATGAGGCCCCATCCCCTGATCTTCTGTCATTATCTTCTTTATCTCCCCTTTGTCTGGAAGAACTCTGTAATGAAAATTTTTCTTCTCTTCTTCATTTCTTTCATCATTTAACCTTCTTGCCTCTTCCAACAAGTTTTTGATCTTTCCCATCTCTTCCTGTGTTCTGTATTGTCTAATAAACACTTCTTTGAATTCTTGAAGGTCTTTTAGACTTTTTTTTTCTCAACAATATTTCCCTACATATTTCCCTTCTCTCAAAGGTTACTTTTGTTGGTCTCGGCTTTCCTTCCCTCGAATATTTACCTAGTTGGTGTATGTTTACAATATCCTCAGGACCACATACTACTCCAAGCTTTCTTATCAGGTCTACAACCCTAGCTTTATTTTCTTCAAGTCTCCCCTGCCATGTTGGCTCCTGGGACTCGCTTATGCCTGAGATTACCACTGTCTTCTCCTTATCAAGTGTCTGTCTGATGAGTGGGTTTGCCCTTTCCATCACAACGTCTTTCATTTTTTCGATTACTGTCTCTTTATAGTCAACTGTTTGTATGTTTTCCAGTGCCACCACCTTTACAGCCTCTTTTACTGCCACATTCCCCTTTAGTGCATCAGCAAAGGAAGTTTTCATGGCATCATTTTCCATATTCAGCTCCTGGAACTCTTTTCTGAACTGTTCAATGTTTTCCTTAATCTGGACATTCCAAGCAGCAATCTCGTCTCTCTCAGAAGAGAGCAGTGAACTAACATCTAATTCCTTTAGGTTGTCATGTAGCTGTGTGTTTTACACTTTATGGATTGACGTCATAATTGACGGAATTAAGTAACTGTATGTTATTATCTTGAAATTTTGGAAGATTGTCCTTTGATACTCTTTACAGAGTGATTGTTTGTTGCATTGTGGATGCATAAAGAAGATCGTGGATTCTTTGATGATAAAATTGCATCAACTATTTGTTTGTTGTTTTATGTTCTATTTGCTTTCTCAATATGTCGGTTAAACCTGACGCATTAAAACACCTTCGGGAATTGGTACAACGTGATTATGTTCAGTGTCAAACAGAACTTGCCAAAGATGATGAGACACTTGTTGTTAATTATTTAGAAAGATGTCATCATACGCTAACAGAAAGATTTGGAAGATATGATAGGAAATATGAAGAATATGTCGAGTATAAGCCCCTTAAAAGGGACTTTGAAGAGGAGGATACAGAACATGACAATCTAGCTGATACAGTAAATGATATTAGCTTAGCTGTCCTAGAACGGATTCGTAAGTTAGGAACTATGAAGAGTACTAGAGCTCCTAGTTCCGAGAGTTCAAGCCTCCCCAGTGGGCAACCCACACCTAAATTTCCTGTAGTAAAAATACCACAGTTCTCTGGAAACTATGATGAATGGAACGAGTTTTGGGATACGTTTGATAGTTTAGTACATAGTACTTCTATGGCAACTATGACAGTTTACCATCTTAAGAAATGCCCTTAAAGGAGATGCAAAAGACACCATAAAGGGATATCCTGTTGCTAGTGAGAGTTATGATGAATGCATTCAACAGCTACAAGCTGTTTATACCAGTAAGGACAGAATTGTACGATATTTAATGTGAAAATTGGTAAAAATACCAACTCCGTCTTCTAATTATTCATCACTTTTTAAGTTCAAGCAGGAAGTAGAAGCCATTACTCGAAGTCTGAAAAATTATAGAGACATGAAGAACACTGATTGGGTGTTTTCAGAACTCGTGATAATGAAATTATCAGAAGATGTAGAGAACTGGATTAGCATGAAATTAGACACAAAATATCCTACATATAAAACCCTCTTGAAGGAACTGGGAAAATATGTATATTATATAGAAGGCAACTTTACTAAAGATAACACAATGGGAGAGACCCAAACCTCCCATAGAGATGAGACCCAGTTCTATAAAAAGAATGTGGGTAGTTATGGTGCTACTGCATAGGTAGTAAATAGTAAAACAGATTGTGTATTCTGTGGTTGGCAAGGTCATAAGTCTGAACAGTGTAATAAAGTAGTTAGTATAAACGAACGCAGAGCCAGACTGAGAAACAATAACAAATGTCTGAGATGTACTCAGTCAGGGCATTATGCAAATGAATGTTACACTCAGTTAAACTGTAAGAAGTGTAAGAATAATGGTCATCATGCAGTCTTGTGTTATGAACAAGTCAAAATTTCGTAGAAGGTTTGAAGAACCTACATTACTGAATGAACAGTCAGGAAATGGTTCATATTTAGATGAGTCAAGCAATGAGCAAGAATATTCTGACACAGGAAAAGACAAGAAACATGTTAGTGTGATGACTATGAATGCAGTACAAAGGCAAATGGTGAAGCCGAGTTTACCGTCATGTGCTCTGCCTACTGCAAGTGGAAAAATAAGCACCTCAAAGGGAAATCTTTGTGTAAACACTAGGTTATTCTTTGATACAGGTTCCCAGTGTTCCTTTATAACTAGGGAATTAGCTGAAAGGCTTAAATTAAGCCCAGTAGATGAAATGTCTCTTGGTGTTGATGCATTTCATTCTGAGACGAAGAAAGGAAGTTCTCCTGTCGTAAATGTAGTTATCAAATTGGGGAAAAGAAGAGCCAGAGTTAAATTACTCGTAGTTGATGACATGGTAATTAGCATCCACACCCCAGGACTAGCAAAGGCTGCAAATGTGTTAAAGTCTACTGGTCAAAAGTTGGCCGATGAAGATATTGATTGTGATGTACTTGATAACATTGGCATTGTTATTGGTGCCTTACATTTTAGTCAGTTTGTTAGTGGTTTTAACAAGTGGGATGTCTATACTTTGATGGAAACACCGTGTGGTGTCATGTTGTATGGCCATATTCCTTGTGATACTCAACATGAACCCAGTAATGTGCAAAGCCATATTGTTATGTGAGTAGGAACAGTTTTTCCTGCAGCTACTCAAGAGTTGATTGAAGTGGCCATAGAGCCAGTTAATAAGATATTGATTGAAGAGGCGATAGAGCCTGATAAGTTGTTGATTGAGGAGGTCATAGAGTCTGTTAATAAGTTGTTGATTGAAGAGGCCATAGAGCCTGTTAATAAGTTGTGGGAGCCAGAGAGTATTCGAGTAAAGCAAGAAGTGCATTTCGAAGATAAACCTACACTTATAAGTTTTACAGATTCTGTTCCCTGGAAGCATAACCACATTCCTCTCCCACACAATTTTCAGAGCGCGTTTGGACAAATGAAGTCTCTAACAGAACAGTTCATGTAAGTAATTTGTTGGATGCTTGTACCAGAGGAGAGAAACAGTTTGATGTATACAATACTGCAGATGTAGTGGGGAAAGGCCGAAATATCACTGCAAGCATGGACTTCAAACAATGCAAGACTTCAAAGGGTACTGGATCAGTGCCTTTCTGAAAAATCTAGATCTCCTAAAGAAACAATCATTAGTTTAATCTGGAATGTTAATACAGACAAGTTGTCTTTGAAAGGTCTGAAGGCTAGAGAAGATGTGTTGACCAAACATAAACTTCTGTCACTGGTGGGTATATTTTTGGACCCCTTAGGTCTAATATCATCCTTACTAAGAGGAAAAATTCTTATTCAGAGAGCTTGGTCTGAAAAGCTCTCATGGGAATATCTGTTGTCAGAAGTATACAAAGAGGAATCATCAAATTATGAGAGATCTGAACGTCAAGCTGCCCAAAGGGTTGAAGAATTGTGGGCAAGCTTAATCATAGATGATAGATTGTTGTACTGAAGGGGAGACCCCCCATTTTTCCTTTTCTGGAGGGGACCAGGATGTCTTGAATATATTTCAAGACAGTTTATTTCTACGTACATTATGTAAGTGTTATTTTGCATATAGTTTTGTTTATTGTAACGTAAGTGCATGTATGTATACTTTTAGACTTAGTATGTATACCTATTCATTTCTACCAAGTATACATGTATATTCGTATGTATAATGTGTAGTTTATTATGGAGGCTAGCTGTAGAGGACTTGCAGAAAGGAAGCTAATGGATTTTAGCCATTAACCTTTCACCTCCTTGATAACGCTTATTGCATCACCTCTTTGAACAAAGAACCGTTGTAAACAAGTCATAACCCAGGTTAGTCCTAGTATCAAGGACCCCTACAAACGAGGGGTTTTGTGCAACTTTCTTGCAAAAAGTTAGTTGTCCTCGTGAGATGTTACGAGACACTCATGTTTAGGATGTGTAAAATCGGTCGTAGCTGAGATTTATGAAATACATTTGCTACCGTGATCATTGATAATGAGTAATTAGTTGTACTCATGAAATGATACGAGACACTCATGTTTACCATGATTATTGATGGTGCATATACGTTTAATAATGAGTAATTAGTTCTTCTCGTGAGGCGTTATGAGACACTCAAGTAGAAAACGTAATTGAGATACGTGGATCAGAAGATATTCGAGTTTGATTTGGAGTCCCGTGATTGCTGACGACATCAGGGTTTTCCGGATAGATGAGTACAGATTTAACTTATTTCTAACAATATTTATAACTACGTGTGAGGGACAGAATGAGCTCATTTAATTGAACACTCGTAGGTGGAATGTGTTGGAAAATTTATTATTCTGTATGAGGAAGTTTTAAGTTAAGGAGAGGAGGGTTTATTTAAATATTCACATATCAGCAGTTCATAAACCCCCTTATAATATATTTGCATGTATGTCTATGCATGTAATATTAATTATATTTTCTTAGTAGAGGATTTAAATTTGAGATCGTGGTAGGCCTCTACTAAAGCCGTGTCAGGATTTCCGAATTTAGGGGGTTATAAGATCGAAGGATAATAACACAGGAAATCCTCCACAATAATAATAATAATAATAATGATGATGATAATAATCTCCACAATCATCATCAAAGGAAAATTATTGTTGCCAATAATAAAAATAATAATAAGATCAAAGCAGAATTATTGGAATAGACATCATGAAAGTAATGCAGAGGTATATTAAAACCCAATAGAGCTGGAGATTCATTACACATCTTTTATAATCCCTTCACATCTGACAGGTCATTACATTCTCCATCTCTGTTTCTCTTTACAGCCTGATTGTTTTGCCAAAAAAAAATCGTGATACAGTGAATTCGCGAGAGGTGAATCGCGATAGAGCGAGGGATTACTGTATGTGTATATATATATATATATATATATATATATATATATATATATATATATATATATATATATATATATACACCTTGTTCCTTTTATACGCAATATTTTTATACACAAAATTGAAAAACACCCCCAAAATATAATAGTAAAAATATTCTAATTTCGCGAATAACACTTCTTCCACGAGTACAAAGAGGATTACGATAAGAAAAGATCATCATCATTATTATATATTATATATATATATATATATATATATATATATATATATATATATATATATATATATATATATATATACAGTGTTGCCTCACTTATCGCGGTAGTTCGGTTCCAGGACCCACCGCGAACCAGGAAATCCGCGAAGTAGGATCCGCCTATATGTACATAGATATTTTAATATATTTTTACGTTTACACTGTATAAACCCTCCCTGCACTGTTAAAAAAACACCCTTTACATTATAAATAACAGCAAGCAACGTAAATTTTTATGAAAGTAATAGATAAAATTACAGTGAATGAGGTGATAATGACGTGACATATATATCATTTACAATTATTTTTTCGTTTACGTACTGTATAAACCCTCCCTGCACTGTTAAAAAAAACACCCTTAACATTATAGATAACAGCAAGCAACGTAAATTTTTATGAAAGTCATAGGAAAACTTACCGTGAATGTGATGATGACGTGACATACATACTCATTTACAATTATTTTTTCGTTAACATACTGTATAAACCCTCCCTGCACTGTTGAAAAAACACCCTTTACATTATAAATAAAAGCAAGCAACATAAATTTTTATGAAAGTGATAGATAAAATTACGGTGAATGAGGTGATAATGACGTGTCATACATACTCATTTACAATTATTTTTTCGTTTACATACTGTATAAACCCTCCCTGCACTGTTAAAAATACACCCTTTACATTATAAATAACAGCAAGCAACGTAAATTTTTATGAAAGTGTAGGATAAAATTACGGTGAATGAGGTGATAATGACGTGACATACATACTCATTTACAATTATTTTTTCGTTTACGTACAGTATAAACCCTCCCTGCACTGTTAAAATAAACACCCTTTACATTATAAATAACAGCAAGCAACGTAAATTTTTATGAAAGTGATAGATAAAATTACGGTGAATGAGGTGATAATGACGTGACATACATACTCATATACAATTATTTTTTCGTTTATGTACTGTATAAACCCTCCCTGCACTGTTAAAGAAACACCCTTTACATTATAAATAACAGCAAGCAACGTAAATTTTTATGAAAGTGATAGATAAAATTATGGTGAATGAGGTGATAATGACGTGACACACATACTCATTTACAATTATTTTTTCGTTTACGTATTGTATAAACCCTCCCTGCAGTTAAAAAAACACCCTTTACATTATAAATAACAGCACACAACGTAAATTAAAAAAAAAAATGAAAATAATGAAAATTATTTTTTTCAATATTTTAATATTTTTGCGTATACCCATAAAATAAAATAATTTATCCCCCCAAAAAACCGCGATAGAGTGAGAACGCGAACCAAGAAGCGCGAATAACTGGGGTAACACTGTATATATATATATGTATATATATATATATATTATATATTTTGCATTTATTATCCTACTAGGAATCCTGTTCCATGCATCAGTTACTCTACAGTATTACCAAGCCAATTTTCACCAATTTCCCTTCTGAACCTAAATTTATCAAGATTAAATCCATTACCCATTACGAGTTCTGGTTTGCTCATGAATTTTTAATACTTCATTAATATCACCCTTGTTAATCCCTTTAAATCATTTATACACATCAATCATATCCCCCCTAACTCTGTGCCTCTCTAGAGAATGTAGCTTAAGTGTTTTTAAGCTGTCATATGGTAGAGTTAGGCATTGCATAATTTTTTTTTTCGTTTTTAGTCTTGCTTTGGTTATTTATAATTTTTATTTTATCTTTGTTTACATTTGCAGATAGAGGTTCATTCTCCTGCATCCTCCTCCTCTTCTTCCGCATAAGTTACTTGCTCACGGCCACCATACATGTCCCAGTGTACTGTATGACTGTTGCCCACTGCATAACAGAGTACAGTACAGTAATGTATGTTAATTTCTAGCTGTAAAGTGAATATAAATATCTTTTGTATACTCTTAAAAACAGATACAGGGCTTTCTGCTTTGCTATGTAGGAATAAAGTATGCTTTTTACTTATCATATATCTTTGGCACGGTGTGTCTATGTAAGGTTTGGAACGTATCTATGCCCTTTATCATTGTTTCCTATGGAAAATGACTAGTTTTTTCACGCAATTTTCCATTTACCCGACACTTCTGAGAACCTATCTAGGCGTTATTCTAAGAACTAGGTGTATACAGTGAACCCTTGCTATGTTGTGGTTCACCTATCGCGAATTCAGTGAATCAAGGATTTTTAAAAGAAAAAAAAATATATATATATATAAATATATTATTATTAAAATGATTGTGACAACAGGACGGGCCAAAAAATAATAAAATAAAACGGCCTTTATCGGGCCTGGATACGAATACATAAAGTAAAGAGAAACAAAGATGGAGAGTGTAATGACCTGTCAGATGTGAAGGGATCATAAAAGATGTGTAATGAATAAACAATTCTCTGCTGGGTTTTAATACTGTACCTCTGCATTACTTTCATGATGTCTATTCCAAAAAATTCTCCATAGATATTATTATTATTATTGGTGACAATAATTTTCCTCTGATGATGATTGTGGAGATTATTATTATTACTGAGCCCATATCTATTTGATCTGGTCATGGATGTAGTAACCCATGGTATTAGAGATCAGTCACCATGGTGTATGATTTTTGCAGATTACATCGTACTGCGTAGCAACAGACGAGAGGTAGTGGAGGAGAAACTTGAGGAGTGGCGAAGCGTGATGGAGGATAGAGGACTGGGAATCAGCAGGAAGAAGACAGAGTACTTGAGGTTAAGATATGATGAGGATGGGGAGGTCAATTTGCAGTGGGAGGTGTTGAAAAGAGTTGAAAAGTTCAAGTATCTGGGATCAACAGTGGCAGACGATGGTGACCTAGAGTCAGAAATAACCCACAGAATACAAGCGGATGGAAGAACTGGAAGAAATTTTTTGGGGTGCTGTGCGACAGGAGAATAGGGATTAAGTTGAGGGGTAAAGTGCATAAGACAGTTGTGAGACCTGCGATGATGTATGGAGCAGAGACATGGGCAATAAAAAAGACACAAGAGAAAAAACTGGATGTGGCAGAGATGAGGATGGTGAGATGGGTGTGTGGGGTGACAAGAATGATAAGATCAGAAACGAGGTAATTAGAGGTACCTCAAAAGTTTGAAAAATATCAGATAAGATACAAGAAAGTAGACTAAGATGCTATGGTCATGTCGTTAGGAGGGATGAACAGTATGTTGGGAGTAGGGTGATGGAAATGGATATACAGGGAAGGAGAGGGAGGGGGAAACCAAATCGTAGGTGGATGGATTGCATCAATGACAACCTGTTGGGTGATGAGGTATGGGACAGGAACATATGGAGAACACTGGCCAGAAACATCGACCCCACATACAAGTGGGAAAAGATGTAGACAAAGCAGAAGATTGTTATTATTATTAAGGGCTCATCATTGTTTGCACGTGTTAGTTTATTTACTTTAATAACTGTGTACAGTTCAGCTGAGAGAAAAAGAAAACATATACAATTTGTTCAAAGAAAACGTACATTGTACTGTACATGGAAACTTAAATGAAATATATATATTCTCTACACGCTATTTCCCTGACGATATTATATCGAAAGTTTGTTTGATGTTTGTTATTAATGCTTTGTGTCAATCTTCATAATATCACGTTCGTATAAATTTACGCTTGCGCGCTGTTATTAATAACGTAAAGGGTGGTTTGTTAACAGTGCAGGGAGGGTTTATACAGTAAAGGTAAAAATATATGTAAAACACCTATAATAAATATGAGAGAGGAAATGAAAGATGACGACAATAAATGGGGGGAGAGAGAGAGAGAGAGAGAGAGAGAGAGAGAGAGAGAGAGAGAGAGAGAGAGAGAGAGATAATCTTTAATTAACTCTTGTTAATTCAACCAAAACTACATTATCTATTGTAAAGTTAATGGTTCAATGACAAGTTCTATAATAATCTCCACAATAATCATCAAAGGAAAATTAGTCGCCAATAATAATAATATCTAAGGAGAATTTTTGAAACAGATATAAAAGTAATGCAGAGGTATATTAAAACCCAGCAGAGAATTGGATATTCATTACACATCTTTTATAATCTCTTCACATCTTTTAATTAACTCTTGTTCATTTAACCAACACTACATTATCTATTGTATAATCTCTTCATATCTTTTAATTAACTCTTGTTCATTCAACCAAAACTACATTATCTATTGTAAAATTAATGGTTCAGTGACAAGTTAATAATAATCTCCACAATCATCATCACAAGAAAATTAGTTGCCAATAATAATAATATCTAAGGAGAATTTTTGAAACACATATCATAAAAGTAATACAGAGGTATATTAAAACCCAGCAGAGAATTGGATATTCATTACACATCTTTTATAATCTCTTCACATCTGACAGGTAATTACACTTTCCATCTCTGTTTCTCTTTACTTTATGCATTCTTCGTGCCCAGGCCCGATAAAGGCTATTTTATTTTATTTTTTTTTGGCACGTCCTGGTGTCACAATTTTTGTTACAGTAATTCAGGCATTGCATAATGAAAAAATCTAGTTTTCTAGTCTTGCATTTGTTAATTGTTTTTTACGTTTGCTGATAGGGGTTCCTTCTCTCTTCTTATACCACTTTTGTCAAGTGCTCACCGCCACTACGGTCGTCCCATGCCTGTTGCTCACCGTATAATAGAATGAGTAGAATGTGTTCTCTTTTTTTTTTTGTTACAGTAATTCAGGCATTGCATAATGCAATTTTCTTAGTTTTTTAGTCTTGCTTTTGTTAATTATTTTTATTTTATCTTTGATTACGTTTGCAGATGGGGTTCATTCTAACGCTTCCCCCTCCTCATCCGCTACCGCTTACGTCACTTGCTCACTGCCACCACTCTCATCCCAAGCCTGTTGCGCACCGTATGTAGAGTGAGTAGAATGTGTTTTACATTTAGGCATTGCATAATGAAATTTTTGTTTTGTTTTTTAGTCTTGCTGTGGTTATTTTTTATTTTTATTTTATCTTTGTTTACGTTTGCAGACAGAGGTTCGTTCTCTCGCATCTTCTTCCTCTTCTACCGCTTAAGTTACGTGCTCACCGCCACCATGCACCTCCCAGTGTATGCCTGTTGACCACCACATAATAGAGTACAATATGTTAATTTGCTTGCTGTACAGTAAATCTGAATATCTTTTGTGCTCTTATAAATAGATACAGGTGTTTCTGCTTTTTTAAGTACTTGTAAAATATGTTTTACTTATCTTATATCTTTGGCATAGTGTGTCTATGTATGGTTGTGAAAAGTATCTATAAACATTATCATTGTTTTGGAAAATGACTAATCACATTACACGATTTTTACATTACGCGGCACTTCTGAGAATCAATCTTCGCGTTATTCTAAGAAGTAGGTATATATATATATATATATATATATATATATATATATATATATATATATATATATATATATATATATATATATATATATATATATTTAAGCTTTTAACATAATATGAATTCATATAATTTTATTTAAAGCCAAGGCACTCAAGTTAACATTTTATTCTCATAAAAATTTGAATTTATTTTAGACTGCAATTAAAAAATTATAACTTTCACTAATGCTATGAGATGGATAATTCTAAGCCAAAGATCATCACATTACTTTATCAATATCACAAATTATGCCACTGCATGCAACAATCATTTATATTATCATACAAAAACATAAAGGACCTTTATGACAAAGCTAGTTTTAGACAGTTTCTTTGTAACAAAATCCCTCCTACAAATTTTTCTCGTAGCTATACTAACTAATGCAATAACTACAGCCAATGGAGCTAAAGAGGATGGGAGGTAAACTCATCTCGATCTAATAAGGAAATGAGAGGTAGATATGCAATGCCTGGTTACAATTAAGGCCTCTCTCTATCTTGAGACTTTCTACGTCTAAAATGCCTGAACAATAATTTTTCTCTTGGGATCGTGTGTAAAATTATTGGCTTTAAAGATGTCACTTTCAAAGAATGGCTGTAGGTTCATGATGTTGATCTGTCGTGCCTGCAATTTAAGAAATAACTCCATGAAGTAAAGTATACACATTTACTTGGTACTTTAGGTCTGAAGACAAGATAAGTGAGGGTGTAATCAAGTAATTCCTTATTATGAAGTAAAGACTGGAATATCAGCTTTAGTACAACCAGTTATGATGCAAAATATCATTATATGCTTAAAAATACAAGATATAATACATAAAAAGTGATCCATTTCCTTAATGGGGAAATATTTAATACTAAATGAATACAGTATATGGTACAAGAAAAGTTCAGCATGAGAAAATGCTACTTATGTATTATTACGATAAATGCCAAGCTTTCTTACCCTATCTTGCAGATCCTTCTCTGAAACCTGAACAGCATCATGATCAAGACCATATCTCGATCGCATATAGGCACTCTGTTCGTGTACTAACTGACGCAGCAAAAAGAATAGAAGTTCGTTGTTGTCGCGCTTGTAGGATAAGTACCTAGCAAAGCTCTGAAAGGAAAATAAATATATCAAGTTAAGATTTGTTGTTTTTACCCGTCATACTTTGGCTTTCAGGCAAGTAGCATGTAATGAACATAGTGAAAGTACGCTTGCTTGTACTCAAAATATTTGTGATATGTGCATCTGTAAACTTATTTTCAGTTAGTCTCCATGCGAGACTTGCTCTCTCCAAAGGAGGTGTAGTCAATAGGAATTAGATTTACCCTCTAAAGAGATGGAGCAATAGTTCCACCCATAAGCTCACAATTGTGATAAGTTTTACAGGCTTTTAGAGAAAATATACTTTCAATTCTTTCATTATATCACTCTAGGGTATGAGAAAATATGCTTGTATATGCCCGCAGGCTGCAAAATTATTTATGAACTGTAAATATTGGTTAAATTCATAAATTCTTACTTGATGACAGCCAATACAAAGCCTTAGCAATCGTTTTTGTAATTATCATATTATGTAGCATTATAATACATCCCATCTCCTATTAAAATTAGGTATATATACATATATATATATATACACAGTAATCCCCCCATTATCACGGTAGTTCGGTTCCGGGACCCGGCGCGAGACAGGAAAACCGCGAAGTAGGATCAGCCTATAAGTATATAGATATTTTAATTTTTTTTTACGTTTACACTGTATAAACCCTCCCTGTACTGTTAACAAACCACCCTTTACTTCATAAATAACAGCATGCAACGTAAATTTATATGAAAGTGATAGATAAAATTACGGTGAATGAAGTGGTAATTACATGACATACTCATGTACATAGGTATTTAAAAAAAAAAAAAAAAAAAAAAAAAAAAAAAAAAAAAAAAAAAAACCACCACACACACACACACACACACCACCACCACCACACACACACCTGCGATACAGTGAAAACGCGATACAGCGGGGGATCACTGTGTGTATATATATATATATATATATATATATATATATATATATATATATATATATATATATATATATATATATATATATACCGGTATATATATATATATATATATATATATATATATATATATATATATATATATATATATATATATATATATATATATATATATATATATATATATATATATATATCTCGGTATATATAAAATGGAGTCCTCATATAACATCGTTTTGACTTTAAGACAAATGTTAAAAATAAAAATGTTCATCAATTTATTTTTCATTTCTATATATTCATAAATTTTGTATTTGTCTAGTTTCCCTTACCCTTCCTTCCTGGTCGTCCTCTTGGGTTAAGAGCATGCACACTGTGCCATTACCTCTCCCTTCTTCACCCCTATACTATCTTGACTTTCCCCTTCTTCTCTACAACGCACCTCAAAAATTGAAGGAGACTAATTCTGAGCAGAACACCTCTGTTCCCTATCTTTACAGATGTATTCCAGATCCACACAATCCCATCTGTGGGCCCACCAATGTCCGGCCACCCTCTGGGATGGATATCGATAACGAACGGCCAAAAAATAATTAATAAATTAATTTTTGGACCTACCTGGCATGTGCAGTAAATTCAAACCGCGCGCCAAAAGTTTGTGAGAGTGGCGGAAGAATACACAGCTAGCAGCACTGCTCTATTCATATTTATCAACTAAATGGCTTTATTATTTTATATATATATTATATATATATATATATATAATATATATATATATATATATATATATATATATATATATATATATATATAATATATATATATATATGGTTCTAATGAAGGATTATAGTGAATTTAAAATAAAACACATAGCTGTAAATACGATGTTATTCGATTTACACAACTAGCAGCACTGCTTTATTCATATTTATCAAGTTAATGGCTTTATTTATTTGTTTATACTGAAATTTAAAAAAAAATGCAAACAGAGCTGTAATTACAATTTTATTTGAAATACACACAAGTACAAACATAGCTGGTATAATACGTGGAGCCATTACAAACGCTCCATATATTATAATAGTAGCAAGCACAGCTGTTCTGTATTCATATATATCAAGTTAGTGGATTTATTAATTTTTTATACACAGTACTCATATTGAAAAAGTATATTAACTTTAAAAAGAAAAAATACCAAGCACATAGCCAAAAAAACCGAGGTTATTTACACTTGAATTCGTATTTATCAAGTTAATGGCTCTATTTATTTAGTTTTTATAAACATTTGGTTATATTGAAAAATTATATGGAATTTGAAAAGAAAAATACCAAACATATAGCTGTAAATACCATAGCAAGGAGGATCCACAATGAGAATAGCTTCAGACCTCAGGTCAGGTGGATGGTCTTAAGCTATTGTTTTTCTTAATTCGGAATAAGATAGTATTATTTTTCATATGTAAGAAGTTTTTTGTCATAATAAAACTTTTTCATATTAATAATATTTGTGCCGATTAAAATTAAACCTAAAATTTCAAAAAAATAAAATTGTTTAACTGCTTTTCCAACCTAGTGCATTTATTAACATAGGTGTCCTTGACCAAAATTATGGAATAAACTGTTTGGTAACTTTCGAGTAAACATTGGATTTTGTAATTACTGTATATTGCGGACTATAAGTCGTGTTTTTAAGGTCAAAACTAGGGGTCGACTTATAGGGTAGATATAAAATAGCAACCTTTAAATATATTTGCACCAGTAACATCAGGATACCGAAAAACTGCTACTGAACTTGGCCTAAGGGCTGTGTTTACACATATTATTCTACTAAGACTTATGGCAAAAACCGGAAACTGCTACTCATGAGGACTGCACATACTCCCAAAAGGAATATGTTCAAGGGTGATGTGAATATTTCATAGGCAAGGGACTCAGGGAGGCCAGATAGGACTCCTGGTTTGGGGAGATGACCTCTTCCTCCATTATGTTGTGCAGGGGACTGACACTCTGTCATAGGTAGGAACAACAACGTACCTACATAAATATCGTAGTTTATTACTACACAATATTTTATTGATACAAAAGCTAAAAACATAATACCTAAAATAATCTAAAATATTTAAGAACATAAAATGATATTTAAAATCTCTCAAAGTCTTGTTCTTCAGTTAAAAATATATCGTCATATGGGTCTGCCTCCGAACCACTAGTGGTGTTGGCTTCGTCAGCAGGAGATTGCCCTGTAGCCTGCTGGCTAGTACAGTGGTAACGCGCTGGCTTCGCATTCGCGAGGTCGAAAGATCGGTCCCCGTCCAAGACCGAGAGTTTAAGCTGTTTACTGGCAGGAACTGCTGTGGGTGGACATCACAGTGGGGGGTTGGGGCTTGTCCTGGCTGACGAATACCCATTGTAAAATGGAAATAAAGTTTATTATTATTATTATTATTATTATTGTCACTGTCATTCCACAACATGTCATCTTCTCCATCCAGTGAATTTGATATACTGCATTTTTTTAATGATTTTATCACAGTTTTTGCAGCCACAGCTTCCCAAGATTCAGGGCAAAGTTGCACAGAATGTTGAGATGGAGCAAGCATATTTCCACCTGTCGTGTATGTTTTCTCACCCTCCATCATCCACCGATTCTATTCATGACAAAGGCAATCCTTAAACGGTTTATTTAAACTGACATCTAGAGGTTAAAGAAGTGATATCAAACCTCCAGGTATCACAGCAGTTGCCATGTTGCTTTGGTTCAGATAATTTTTGGTCTCACTCGTTAAATGTGCAGACCACCATTCCTTTTGTTCCACACATTGTCTATCCATAACTTCACTCCAGCTTGATCCATTCAGCCATTTTAGTGTACATGAACAAAAACACCAGCAGGAAATTTAATTTTGGGCATGGTTTTCCTGTAGAAAATCACCACGGGTTTTAATTTTGTACCATCTGCCATACAACTCAAAACAACAGTGAACTTTGTTTTTTCATGTCCAGTACTCTTTACCAACACAATTTTTGTAACTTTCGCATCCACAGTAGGGTTGCTCAACATGTCAAAAAATACAGGGGTTTCATTCATGTTACCTATTTGGGTCAAAGGGAAGTCATATTTTTTTCCGTATGTCTATGACAAATTTATGAAAATTTGTAGTTTTGTCAGCAAGATCCATAAGAAGTTTTTGTGCGATTTTTGTTTTCTGTCGTAACACTAGGCCTTTCCTTTTTATAAAGCAACTGCACCAATTGGCAGTTCCTTTGAAGTCATTAATAACCTCCGGGTGTGCCTTTGCCCACTTCATTGCTTCCACACGAATGACATTTCTTGGCACTGTATAACCATTTTTACATTGTGTAAGAACCCATTCTTCTAAATACTTTTCCAGCTCAGACCAGTGGAAAACGCCTGTTCTCATAAGCACATTTTATCTTAGGCATTGTCTTGAGTGTGTCAATGTCTTTCTTCCAGTCCCGAACAAGCTTTTCATTAACACCAAACTCCCTCGATGCAGCACAAGTTGTCAAGGGGGCGTGGTTGACTGGGTATTTGGGGAGTTTGTAATTCGCGCCTAAACAGCTGTTCAAACGGAATGCTCATCACTAGGTGGCAGCACTGTTTGTCTATGCTGAAATGCTTGAAGTCGGTGGTGATTTCAATCTGTTTTAATTGTTTGATTTATTTTACTGTAGATAAAACCCTAATTTACAACCCAGTACTTAGTGACTCAGGGTGACATTGGGCCAGGCTAAGTAATAGTTTAGGGGGGTCGACTTTTCTGCAAGGTAAACCTCTAGTAAACCATTTGGGGTCAAACTATAGAAGTCGACTAATGTGCCTGATCAACTTATAAGCCGCAATATGTGGTACCCAATTAAACAGATCGTTACTGTTTACAGTAATCTTCCTAGTGGTCACTTTTACCCATGCCAGGTAAAGGGATTATTTTTTATTGTATTCTTTTTTAATTTTTAATTCCACTTTATCGATATATACGTATATCTTAAATTATTAAGATCAGTAAATTTTTTTTATAAACCCTTACAAATTAGCGAAATAAACGAGATAATTGTCTATTATTTTATTGAAATTACTTTCATCCTGGAAATGAGTAAATAATGGGCTGAGTCTGGATTAAGGACCGTGAACCCTCTGGGGGATCAACCCAATGTCGTAATAACATATTTATGTGCTTATGCCTAAGCAATATCATAATTTATATAGTAATTAATGTTCAATCTGGTTTTGTACTTGTCCTTGCCGACAAATACTTAGAAAAATTAAATACACCAGAATGTTGATCCGGATGTTACTCAGCATGAAGATGATGAAATAAAGGCTGAAATCGAAAAAATAACCCAGATAATAAAGTAGAATCAGTAAGTAGAATACCTACTAATAAATACCTTCTCAAGATCAGTCCACCTAAACTAAGGTCTGAAGCTAATTTCATCGTGGATCCTCCTGGCAATCATATTTACAGCTATATGTTTGATCATATTTCTTTTTAAATTCAATATAAAACAGTATATAAAAAATGAATAAATAAAGCCATTATCTTGATAAAAAATGAGATACTAGTGTAATATTGTTTATGATTATAAGTGTGATTTATAACGTATGGTTTTGTTTTCTATAGCTTATGTATTGATTGTTCTTTTGCCTTTCCAGACTCACCTGCCTGCCCCTGTCTCGTAAGCAGCTGACATAGCAAGCTGTCTCTTGAGAAGCAAGTCTCTTCCTCTCTATATAAGTAAACCACATGAGCACAGTATATTGTACAGGTACTATTTACAGTTTTATACTATACAGTAATACAGTACAGGTATTGTAGTGTAATACAGTACAGATATTTTTATGTATATGTTGTTTTATTATACTGTACAGTACATGTATATTATGTTAATTTTAAAGTATAGGAATAGTATTAAGATTAGTTTTAGTAATTTTTTATGAACCATTAGGACCATGGAGTCTTATTTTATGTTTTAAATTATTTAATTTTTACACAGGTAAGGGGACCCAGGTTCGGATCTAAGTGAATTCAGCCTTATGTCGATTTTTTTACTTAAGTCAGCTGTCAGGAATGGAACCCTGACGCTATATGAGGACTCCTTGTGTGTGTATATATATATATATATATATATATATATATATATATATATATATATATATATACACAGTGATCCCCCGCTGGATCGCGTTTCTTGGTTCGCGTTTTCACTGTACCACGGTTTTTTGGGGGGGGCAAATTATTATTTTATATTTTGGGTATATACAAAAATATTAAAATATAAAAAAAAAAAATTTTCAGTATTTTATTTTTTTATTGAAAAAAAAAAAAAAAAATCATTATCTAATTGATAAAAAAAATTTATTTCCCAGCCTACAAATAATAAAACAGTAAAAAACATAAATTTAGATATACGTACGTACAATATAACTCACAGTATTGCATCATGCGAAATAGTGTCCGATAGCGTACAATGTATTGGGGACGCAGCTACGTGAGCTAGCATATATATTTAAATTTCCAGTTGTTTCATGATTTTACTGATAAAAAAACGTATTTCTTAGCCTAAGAATAATAAAACAGTAAAAAATAATAAAAAAAACATAAATACTAACAGTATTGCAACATGTAAAATACGATACCGCTATCAGCGTTTCGGACAAAGGCTTGTTCAGTCTAACTCACGTGTGTGCCGTTCACGTTGTGCTTATTAAACGTTTTGCTTGTGTCCGATAGCGTACAATGTATTGGGGTCGCAGCTACGTGAGCTAGCATATATATTTATATTTCCAGTAGTTTCATGATTTTATTGATAAAAAAACGTATTTCTTAGCCTAAGAATAATAAAACAGTAAAAAATAGTAAAAAACATAAATACTAACAGTATTGCAACATGTAAAATACGATACCGCTATCAGCGTTTCGGACAAAGGCTCGTTCAGTCTAACTCACGTGTGCGCCGTTCACGTTGTGCTTATTAATACGTTTTGCTTGTGATTTTTTTACTCGCATATTTTGACCTTTGCAATACCTCCCAAGCATCCTTCATCTTCTTGTAGTGAGCCTAAGCGGCAAAGGAAAATGTTAACCATAAGAGATAAGGTAAGTTTACCTATCACGTATATATAAATTTACGTTGCATGCTGTTATTTATAAAGTAAAGGGTGGTTTTTTAACAGTGCAGGGAGGGTTTATAGAGTAAACGCAAAAATAATTGTAAAATACCTATGTACATGAGTATGTCATATAAATTTCCACATGCATGCTGTTATTTATGAAGTAAAGGGTGGTTTGTTAACAGTACAGGGAGGGTTTATACAGTTTATACGGTGTAAACGTAAAAATGAATTAAAATATCTATGTACATATAGGCTGATCCTACTCCGCGATTTTATTGTCTCGCGCCGGGTCCCGGAACCGAACCCTCGCGATAATGGGGGAATCTGTGTGTGTGTGTGTATATATATATATATATATATATATATATATATATATATATATATATATATATATATATATATATATATATATAGCAATCCCTCGCTATTTCGCGGTTCACCTATCGCGGATTTTTTTTTTTTTTTGAAAAAAAAAAAAAAAAAATAAATAAATTGTGACACCATGATGGGCCAAGAATTATAAAATAAAATAGCCTTTATCAGGCTATAAAGAGAAACAGAGATGGAGAGTGTAATGAACTGTCAGATGTGAAGGGATTATAAAAGATGTGTAATGAATATCCAGCTCTCTGTTGGGTTTTAATATACCTCTGCATTACTTTCATGATGTCTATTCCAAAAATTCTCCTTAGATCTTATTATTATTATTATTATCTTTATTATTATTATTGGCAACAATAATTTTCCTTTGATGATGATTGTGGAGATCATTATTATTATTATTATTATTAAGGGCTCCTCATTGTTTGTACATCTGTTGGTTTATTTACTTTAATAACTGTGTACAGTGTCCCTCCCTAGTTGGCTGGGACAAAGAGAGTGTGGGGGGTTGGGAAGAATAGAATGTTGGAGAGAGAGAGAATCTTTAATTAACTCTTGTTCAATCAACCAAATCTACAGTGTTCCCCCGGTTATTCGCGTTTCTTGGTTCGAGATCTCACTGTATCGTGTTTTTTTTTTTTTTTATAAATTATTTTATTTTATGGGTATATGCAAAAATATATAAAAAAAAAAATCTCAGTATTTTCATTTTTTTACTGGAAAAAAAAAAAAATTCATTATCTAATTGATAAAAAAAAATTATTTCCCAGCCTACAAATAATAAAACAGTAAAAAATAGTAAAAAACATAAATTTAGATAGATAGATACGTTT